>JARHVA010003133.1:1212500-1360000 GCA_037957365.1 Torreya grandis | reverse complement strand
AAGGGAAGCCATTGTATCCATGAACTTATTGGTAGATCATGGAACTGATTTGATAAGGTAATGCTTGAATGATGCTAAGAGTACATCTACAAGATTTTTATAATTTAGTAAGACATCATTTTTACATTGGTAATATCCATTGACTTGGTTGACCACAAGTTGGGAGTCATCAAAGACACTAATTGTCTTGACTCCCAAGGCTAGAGTGGTTTGGAGACCCATGACTAGGGCTTTATGCTCAACCACATTGTTGGTGTATTCAAATTCAATTTCAAAGGAAAAGGGAAGAGGTTTACCATTTAGGGTAATGATAATAAATCCATCATCCCCACCACATTGTCATTTGGAGCCATCAAATAACATTGTCATTTGGTAGGTAGGGTCCTCTTGAGAAAGAGTTATAATGGACAAGTCTATAAATGCAAGAAGTGGTTGGTTATCAGGTAAAGGAGATTAAGCTAATTGATCAGTAATCACTTTCCCTTTAATTGAATTTATCTAAATTAACTAAAGGTTAAAATCAGCTAAAATCATGAGCCACTTAACCATATGCTAGTTTTGGTATGATTTGGAGTGCATCTAATTAAGTGGGCTAGTGTTAGTGATGATGTAGGTTTTATGATTAAGAAGGTAGTGGTAAAGTTTGGAAGCCACAAAGATGAGGTCAAGGTAATGTTTCTTAGGATGGGTGTATCAAGTCTCATACTCTATATGCATTTGACTTATGTAGTAGATGACTTGTTCTATGTTTTATTCATCATGATGAGAAAGCATTGCCCCTAAGGAATGGTTAGTGGTAGAGATGTAAAGGTAGAAGGGTTGATCCTCTTTATGATGGATCAAGAGAAGTGGAGAAAGAAGGTATTATTTGATTGAATAAAAGGCTTGTTGGTAGTCCTTGTTCCACCTAAAATATGTATCTTTATTGAGAATATGGTGAAAATGTTGACATCTACTTGTTAATTGAGAGATGAACTGATGGATTGATTAGGGATTCCCATGCAAGCTACAAATTTATTTAAGGTGGGTTAGAGGTGGTATTTCCAAAATTTATCTAACTTTGGTAGGGTCTACTTTGATTCCTCAAAGGGAGATAATGAATCCAGGAAGCTTTCCTAAGAGGACCTCAAAAATACATTTATTAGGGTTGAGTATGATGTGTAAATGGTTAAGGTGTTTGAATATGATTTTGAGGACAACTAGATTATCCTTACAATGTTTGTATTTCCCAAAGATATCATATACATATTATTTGATGATTTTATGGATGAGGTCATAAAAGATGTAGGTCATCACATGTTGGTAGGTTGCACTTGCATTATTTAGACCAAAGGGAATGACTATACAGTAGAAGGTTCCCCATGGGGTGATGAAAGAGGTTTTATATTGATCTTTGGGAGAGATAACATCTTGTGGCTAATAGTAATATCAATAAGTTGGTCGATGTTGGGAAAAAAAAGTCATCATTTGGACAAGAAAGGTTAAGGTCATGAAATTCAATATAGAGGTGAAGTCCCCATATATGTTTGATTATAAGAATAATGTTAGAAACCCATTGTGGATAATCAATGGGTTAGATGAAGTTAATAGATAAGAGGCATTGACGTTCCTCTTTGACTAGAAGGGTGATGTAAGGGTGCATCCTACGAAGCTTTTGTTAAATAGGCTTAGCATCAACATGGGTGATAATTTTATGGATATAAATGGAACGGTCATTCCCAAGCATATATTTATGAGACCAAGTGAATTTTGTGTTATGGTTATGAAGTAAGGAAGGGTAATCCTATTGTTGTATAGAATTTAAGGATTGTCTAATTTTAACAATGTAGGGTTTATCATGAGTACCCAAGTTGACATTGATGGTAGATTCATTCAACATGGTTTAGTTCTCAAGAGGAAGGGATTTATGGATAGAAGAATCCCCCACACAAAGGTAGGTGAGAATGGAATCATCATCCTACTGTTAGATGGTGTTGATGGTAGGAGAATCATTTTCTATCATTTTAAGATCGATGAGAGAAAGAGTTTTATTTTGACCATCTTTTTGATAGGTTAGGGGGCCAAAACTAATGGTATTGATTAAAAAAAAGCTAGATGGGATAATATCATAATCCTTAGACTTTAAGGGAGATGGGGTTGGTGAGGGTGGGAAATCCTCATTGATGGTGGGATGGGTGTACATGAGGTGGGTTCTTTTGGTGGTACAAACCCATGGCCAAATAACTCACAAGGTTTTTGAGTTTTTATTATGGATAGTTCATGAGGTCCTTGTTCATAAAGGCCAAGACCAAACCCATTCCAAGCATACTTGTGAAGGTACTCTTTGACAAAGGTAGGTTTGTTCAAATAGGAGAATTCAAAGGTGAATGGTTAGATATAAGGGGTGGTAGTGGAAGCAAAAAGTGGATAATCGAGTCCCCCATAGATGAAATTGTTTCAATAATCTAGTGGCCCAAAATGGATGATGGTTTTGATGTTAGGGTTATAACTAGGATCATGGGTGAGGTTCTCATACTATTGAGGAGTAGGGGAAGCATCCAAGGCCAAAATATGGTATTCTCCTAGTGAGAGACATTGGAATGTAGGTTTTAAGGGGTCATTTGTAGGGATTTGTGAAGAAGGGATGGATGAGCTTGTTGAAGCTTCATCAACAATAGGGGTAAAATTATTGGTAGCTAGAGGTGAGGTAGATGGATGAGGAATAATAACATCATTGGGTTGGTACATCATATTGTAAGATGCAAAGGGACTAGGGTCAGCTAGTATGGTAATGACATGACCCTACTGCTCAAATTTGACAAAATGATGTAGAGTTGAAGGGACACAACTCATAGTATGTATCCAAGTGCATCCAAGTAAAATTTTATATTTAAACTCACCCTCTACAATGTAAAAGTGTATTGGAATGGTGTGAGGTCCCAAGTAGATGTGGATAATAACTATTCCCAAGATAGTGGCCATGGTATCATTAAAAGAATGAAGAACCACTATAGTTTTAGACATGATGTTCTTGGGTAACGTAAGTTGATCATAGGCATGGGAGGAGATAATGTTTATACTAGCCCCTATATCAATCATCACCCTCTTGGTATGGGTTTGGTTGATGTATGTCATGATAAAGAGGGGAGGATCATGATCCTCGAGATGTACAAAAGGTATTTTTAAATCCTTAAAAGTGACTAGGGTGGAAAGTTTAAGGGCTCTGATAAAGGTTGCAATGGGTTGATGATCTTTGGTTTGAACCAATATGAATTATAAAATATCTATAAATGTTTGATACTAAGGAGGTGAGGTGTTGATTAATTAATATAAGTCCATCTTCATTGGTGTTTGGTGAAGTTGTTTCAATACTACATGCTGAATAGACTCAAAAGGGTTGGAAGGAAATGCACCCAAAATGGATATTTTGGGTTTGGTAATGATGTAGATGTTTGGGTTTAGCTGGTAGGTTGAGGGGTTTAAGGATAGGTCCATGGTATAGAAACTTTTGCATTTCACTTATCTTTCTATTGGGCCCTTAATCAAGTAACCATATGAATGGTGTGGATAAGAGGAAGTGTTAGTTTGGATTGTTGCTTTGGTTCCTCCTTAGTCTTAGGTAAGAGTGGGGGAAAAGGTAAATGTTGGATAGTTTGATTTGGTGGTTGGGTTAGTAAGGGGCTCAATGGAGGTTCATTTGATAACAAATCGTCCTCATTATATATGCTATAGACCAATGTTTGGAGAGATTTTTTGTTCTCCATATCATGTCCTAGTGTCCTATGGTATAGGAAAATCAAATTATCATTGAACCATGTTGGTTTGAGACATGAGGGGTTGAAAGGTTTGATGGGTGGTAAGGTTAAATAAGTTTGAAATAAACTTTATATAATGGTCAAATAATATTTGAACAAAGGTGTTGAGGGTGTTGGGTTTTTGAGAGTGGGAGTGGGAGCCTTCTTGGGAGTAAGCTTTACCATGGAAGTTAGATGTGGTGGGATGGTTTTTGTAGGTGTTTTGAATTGGGATTATTTAGATATGGTTGGTTTGGAGATGGAATATTTATAGGTGGAGGGTGAAGATTTGGTGATAGGTGGGAAGGTAGAGGTAGCTAGGTTAGTTAAGAATGGTGGGGATTTTGTTATTTTGGTGGAGGTATGTGTAGGTAGAGTAAAATGAGAAGGTTTAATAGATAAGGAATATGTAATGGGGATAGTAGATGGATGGGGTCCTAAAATTTAAGGTAAAAGAGAAGGGGGTGGTATGGGTCTAGTTCTAGTTGGTTTGGGTGGTTCTAGTTTTTTCATAGGTTTAGGCAAAGGTTTCTTAGGTGTAATTGATGGGGTTAAGTCCAAATTCAAAGATGGGTGAGCCAAGCTAGGAATGGGAAGGATTCCAAGGTTCTTGATGGGTTTGGTTAGGTTTAGAAATTTTAGATTGAGGTGGGTTAGATGGTTACCCTATGGTTTTTGAGGAAGAAGTATCTAAAAATGGGGTTAAGGTAATGATAGGTTTGAGGGTAGGTGTAAGTGATGTTAAAGGTTATTGTTTATTTTGGTAAGGTAGCTCAAGATAGTGCCAAAATATGGCCCTACCTAGATTGGGTTGAGATGTAAAATATAGATATTGGACCAATCTTTAAAAAGGTTTATAGATGGGTTTGATTCCTTGGTTATTGGTTTCAAATATTAAACCCATAGGTTGAGGTGAGGGAATAGTTTCTTCACCTTTATATTGGGTGGAAGGTTTGATGGTTGAGGAAGATGGTGTTTATAGGGAAAGAATAGAGGAGATGATATCATCTTTTAGAGTGGCTTCCAAAGGAGGAATGGTTGGTTCTATGGTAGGTAAAGAAGGTGTAGTTTGTCTAAATAAAAACATGGCTTCCTTTGTTTGGATGTCCAAAGAAAAGATTAGTCATTATACCACATCCATAAGTGGATTGGAGGAAGAAGTGGTTGATGTAATGGTTGCCTCCTTTGGTATTTCTATTAAAAGAGAGGTGGGTGAGTCAATGATCTCTTCAATTGAAGGAGAGGAGGTTTCTTATTTTGTTTGGTTATCCAAAGGAATAGAAGACGATTATACCACTTCAATAAATGGGGTGGAAGAAGAGGTAGTTGAGTTAATGGTTTCATCAACAATAGGTTCAATGGTAACAACATTAACCATGTGCACCTTATGAGCATGAGATGATTCCAATTAGCTATTATCATGGTTGGTAGAAGGTGAAAGGTTAGGAAAAGGTTTCTAAAATATGTCTAATGATTGGTTTGGAGGTGAATTAGGATTATCTAATGCTAGTTCACCCTTATCAATCATGTTTTGGACAATATTTTTAAAGGAATTACACCTACTAACATCATGTTCGATAATGTGATGGAAGGTACACATATCATTTTCATTGTACTAGCTAGGTGTGGGGTTATAAGCATCAAATTATTAGGGTGGTTTGATAGGAGGAAGTTATATGAGATTAGATTTAAGTAGTTTATCCAAAACTGAAGTATATGATTCCCCTATGGGATTATATTACCTAGGATTGGTTTGGTTTTGGCTATGATTTTATTGGTTTTATGGGTTGCAAGAATTGGTTTGATTAGGTTGGTTGATGATTGGAGATGGAGTAGATTTTAAGACCACCATGTTTGTGGTTTCCTTTGCCTTGGTGTTGGGATGGTTGGATGAATTAGTGGTTTTGGTTAAATAAGGTTCATTGGATTTAAAGATAGAATTCTTGTTTCCTACTTTTAATTTCAATTCATTAATGGTTCTAATTTCTATTTATGTGCCATGGTAAATGCTTCATCAAAGGTTTTGAAAGTTTGAACCTTAAGAGTTGGAGAAATATGTTTGACACAACCTTGAAAAAAGAGTTCAATTAGTTTAGGTTGGGGTAATGAGAAAAAAAGTTAGTTAATTAGGCCTCTCCACCTAGCTATGAAATCAACAATTTATTTTTCATCGAATTACCTAATGGAGTCAAGGTCAGTAATAGAAACCTTTTTAGATATATTAAATAAAATTAATCTAAAAATATTTGGGCTAGCTGAGAAAAGGAGAAGATAGAGTGCTTGGTAAGAGAATTATACCAATCCAAGGTTGGTCTAGATAGGGACATAGGGAAGGTAAAAAGGAGAATAACATCATCATATGTAATCAAATAGAAAGAATAGTGGAATGATCTCAAATGTTTTTGAGGGTCCTCCTGACTTTGAAACTTGAAAAACTTAGGTAGTTCTCATTGAGGAGGATAAAGTCCGATTGGAATGGATGGATGAATGGGTTCATTACAAATTTGATCATAAGACAAAATGTTATGAGCTGCAAAAATATATGATTCAAGATTAGACATTTTATCCATTAACATCCTAACTAAATGTTTTTGAGGTTAGGGAGCTCCTTAGTTGGGTAATAGGTTTAGTTGAGGTTGGGTGGTTTCAATGTATGGATAAGAGGTGGGAGGTTGAGAAGGTGCCACACATTGGCATGTGGTCATGAAAGGTTGGGATAATACCGCATATTGGTATGTGGGCACAAAAGGTTGGGTATAAGGTGGTATGTATCTTTATGGATTAAGAACATATTGGTAAGATGTCATGGGTTTTTATTGAGGTATAGACATGGGTTAGTTTGGAGGTATGGTTGAAGTGGTAGGTTGAGGTTGGGAGGTAACTCTTGTGCTAATAGGTGGAAGGGTAAGAGGTATGGAAAGTATCAAATTTTGAAAAGGGGTAGATATTAGTTGGTTAGTGGTGGTAAGAGGAATGGTGTAAATAGTGGTAGAGTATATCCTCATGGTAGGTGGGGTATAGGTAACAAGAGGTAAGGTTCCCCCTATAATGGAGGTATTGGTTGGTGTAGGAGGGGTTTGGTTATAGGGTTGGATGTTGGATTGGGTTTAGATGGTGATAGTGGAAGAGATATTGGTAGAAGAAGAGGCTTGGGTGATCAAAGGTTAGGTGGAGGTAACACCAACCATAAGATGGGAGGGCATAACAAAGGGTGGATCCATGGGAGGAACCACAATAGTATAGGTATAGTGAGATAAGGTGTTAAGGTAATGTCAAAGGAATATGGGGTTGTTATCATGAATGTGAAAAAATATACATCACCCTTAATAACTATCTGAGTCATGGTAGGAGGGAAAGAATGAGGAGGATAGCCCTCCACATCTAAAGTATACTCCATAGAGGATGAAGAGGAAGAAGGTGGTCCTTGGTTTAATTTCTCAACTACTATCTAGTAAAGACCATGTGAGAAAATAGGAAAGAAATAATGAAACTCACACCTCAAATAAAAAGAAAGCAAAAGAAAAAAACTCAAGGCAATCCAACATACACTAAAAGTGCATTTCAAATATAGGATTCCTTTTAGATCACTTTTGGCTTATACCTTAGTAAGTGTGAAGAATAATGTGAGCCTATAGATTAGGTACTAAAGATGAAAGCTATGGTTGGTTATAGGTTGTGTTTAGGTGCTCAAGAGAGAAATATGTATTGATCTTCATTACATGGCTTGGTATTGGGGCCTATCCCCTCACTTCACACACTACAATGATAAGGGTGTGAGGTGCTTAGCCAAAATATACTAAATTTTAGAGTTTATGCTCAACTAGAGAGTTGAGTTAGTTCTCCCCTTGGTAATGACCTCCATGTAGGATTGCCAAGAAAGGGTAAGATTGACCACTAGGTGATGAAATCTTAGTCAAGCCTTATCTCAAGTTTTACTTTGATGTGTTGATTAATTATGCGGTTTGGATAAGTGTGTGATAACAAGAGTGAAAACTATGATTATTTACTTTGCCTTTAAGTTAATAGATGAACGAAAACAAGAAATCAATGTAATGCAATGGGTTTATTTTATGCCAAAAGAAATTTTAGATTTTATTTGATGAGCATAGAATAAAGGAAGAAAGAAAGGGAACCTAGATGATTCTAGGTCCCACCAGGTGTGCTAAAATGTTTCTCTTAATTTTTGCTCATTTCTTAATTTTGGAAGAAGATGAAAAACTAGGAATAAGGGTATGATATGATACCTATTTGGTGATGCACGCATAATCCAAACAAAGATGAACTCCACTTTGGCTAGGAGGAATAACCTACAAATAAGAAAGCACTAATAAAGGGGTTGTTATCAAGATAGTTAAGGGAACTACCTAGTGTGAGCTAGATCCAAGAAGCTTACACTTTCTAAGAGGCTATCAATCCACTGTTGATAACAATTAAGCTAGAAATGATAAAATAAAGTACTTATATAGAGTAAATGAAATGAAATACAAGAAGAAATCATAATTATTATTAAAGTAAATGACTAAATATAGAAAAAGAGGGTCAATACTTATGATAAGGTGGGTGAGGTCAGGTTCAAAAAATTAGAAAAGGGTATATGAATAGGTAGGAACATAGAAAGTTTGATTTGGTTAAGGGTAAGGGGCTGAAAATAACTTTTTATTTTTTTCCATAGTGACTATTGGTGGTTGGGTGAATGTCAGTGGTTAAGATTACCATTAGTGGTTGGGTAACCGTCAGTGATTAGGGGTGACCATTGGCAGTTACCTATGGGTTTATGGAGATGTTTAGAAAAGAGTTACATAATAGGTAGATGGGTATACAAAGGTTTTATTGAGGATCTAGTGGAGAGGAAATAATGTGCAAATAGTTTTGATCAAGTCAGGGAGGTCAAAAATCTAAATAAAACAAAGAACAAGTAGGATATACATATATCTTGCTAGATGGTTGATAGTTGAAGGTTGAGGCATTTTTTCTAGGGTAACAATACTTTGGCCTCAAAAAAAAAATTTGTAGAGGTTTGGGTCTCTTTTTTTGATGTTGAGTTGCTAAAGGAAGATTGGATGTTGGAGAGCTTGAACTCCTATGTGCAAGAATGTTTGATAGCTTGAACATGGATCATTTTCACCTCCCACTCCCTTCCTTTTATAGGCAAAGAGAGATGGAGGATGGAAGGTTCCCTAGAGGGTTATATTATTGATCATAATGCTTGGAAGTTTTTTAGCACCACATAAGGTGAACATATTAAATTATTCCTTATTATCTCACACATAGTTGGTGATGAGGTGAGGACTTGACCATTGATGGTTAGGCTAACCATCTATAGTTAGGTTGAAATTCAATGATCAAGTATTTGATGAAAAAATGGGTTAAATAAAGGGGTTAAAAGGTTTAGTTAAATGTTAAGTTATAAATTTGATGAGTTAGCTAACTAGGTGGTCAACTAGACTCAAGGTTTAATAGGGGTCCAAAGGGTCCTAAGGTGTTTTGATGACTATAAATATCATGTACAATTTTTAAGTGTTTACAGGCACAATGCTAGGTATTTTGGAAACATGACACAAAATATATACTTTGAAACAAAACTAAGCCTACAAATGAAAGGTAAAATGCTAGGTCTTTTGGAAACATGACATAAAATCTAGACTTAAAACAAACTAGGTCTAAGAATGAAAGGCATAATGCTAGGTCTTTTGGAAACACAACACAAAATCTAGACTTTGAAACAAAACTAAGTCTAAAAATGAAAGGTAAAATTCTAGGTCTTTTAGAAACACAACACAAAAGATAGATTTGAAACAAACTAGTTCTAAGAATGAAAGGTACAATTTAGGTCTTTTAGAAACATGACACAAAAGTTAGACTTTGAAATAAAACTAGGTCTTAAAAAGAAAGGTAAAATGCTATGTATTTTGGAAACATGACAAAAAATATAGACTTGAAACAAACTCGGTCTAAAAAGGAGGTAATTAATCTAATCAATTTGAAAAACTTAGACTCAAACTAGGAGTTCAAATTCAAACATAAACTTGACCATTGGTAGAAAGGCATTGTACTTTTAGACATATGAATAAAACTAATTGGGAATATTAATTCCAAGTAGGAAAAAATGAGGACAAGGAGTAAAACATTCAAGCCAAAGTGATGAGCAAGACTTAAATGTAAACTAACTATGCTTAAGGTTGTACTTAGAGAGAGAGTTTCAACCTTAGTTAAATAAATGAGATACAAGGCACATGGAAAAAGCCACTTCCATAATTTAGGCATAAAATATCTTCATATCAAGTAAGGAATTAGTCCACATTGCATAATATAAAAGTGAGAAGTAAATATCTAAGCCAAAATTAAGTGAGGCATAGGCATAAACTACTCAACATTTGAGTCTCAACTTCATAAGACCAATTTTAAAATTATTTTAAAAGACATGGTTTTCTAAAATGGATGGAATTTTAGACCAAAATAAATGGCATAATGGTACTAGTCATAGAATAAAAAGGCACTCAAGGTTTTGAAATTGATTAGACACAAGGCAAATTTCTTTGAAATAATGCAAGTAGTGTAACGATGATAGCTCACTCAAAAGGTATGACAAATGGTTTGTTTCAAAAACTCTAAAGAAAATACTTGGAATTAAATGTGAAGAATAATGATGCCCTTTCAAATAAGTCACACACACACACACACACACAAATGTTTGCAAATGACTAAGGCAAAGGTGTGGTATCAAATAGATGGAATAACACCTCTTTAAACAAAAGAGTGATGTGCAAACATGACTTGTTCTGATGTGGTTTTGGACATGTGTTGTTTGAAAAATAAAATATTTTTTGACTATAATCAATGAAATTAAAATTAAAAATACATAAAAACACCTATGTGTATCATCTTAATCATAAAAATTGACAATGTGACTTCATATTTTCAAATTCCATCTATATACTCCTTATTGAGAGAAAATAATTTATTAATCCAAAATTTTAGATGCACATAAAAAGTAGGGTTTTTAGGCCCCCTATTATCTCAAGAATTTTTATGATGGCATGAAACTTTGGGATACTTTCCCTAAATTGAAAATATTTACATGGAATATGGGGTTTGTCTAAAACTATAAGTTTTGTGAATTATACATGGTCCTAAATGTAGTTAACACTAGAGATGCAATCACGTAAATTGAGTTCATGCCATCAACATTACTATGTAAGGGTATATTCATTTGAATAATGACTCAATCCATGTACTTCTTAGTGGAATATCCTAGTTATCCAAACTTGAATTAGGTTTTCATTATGATCAGAGAGGTTAGTGGCTCAGTCCCCTAGAAATCATAGTATATGTTCCCTAATTTATATACCCCATCATGGAGTGGGATTGAAACATTGTTGGGAGATGAATTCATAGGTCAAATATTCCCTAGATAACTTATGGGAAGGTGAAGAAATCTTGACCACAAACCAAGATGTAAGAAAGTAAAGATAGGACTTTAAGGGTGTTTTAGGATCACCCAAGTCATTTAGATCTTGGGGAGTGCCTTACTGACATTCCTTCTATGCTTGAAATAAGTGACAACATGAAAAAAAAAAGTGATTTTGGTCACCCAATTTATCTAAAGGGGATGGTGGGAGAGCATACACACTAAGTTAATTTTGTAAAAACACACAAAAAATAAAAAATGAGAAAGAAGTAAGATCTTAAGAGCATTTATTCTAGGTTTGAGTTCATTTTAAAAACACCAAATGAAAAATGATGTGAAATTTTATCCCCTTGGCTTTATTTTCAGATTTGTGAACTTTGAAAATGAAAAAAAAGTAAGTAAATGATTTTAAGCACCAAATATAAATGTGATTTGAAATTTTATAGTGATAAAAATGTTCTTTTTTGGCATTTTTGGGACCTAAAAAAGTTTTAGTGGGTTTTTACTTAGAAGCTAAAATATAAATCAGCAAATGACAATTGAATTTTAGCTCTAAGTTTTACTTTCTTTTTCACATCATGCAATACCACATTTACATAGAGAAAAATTGCATGTCCCCCTATAAAACTATAACTATTAAGTCAAAATCACATCTACCTACAACACATATTTTTAGTGAAAAACTAAAACTACATAGTGTAATACCACAACTTTTGAGGGCAATAATTCAACTTCACAACTCAAAATTGCATTTCCCTGCAAAGTAGACCATGTTAATGCAATACCACACTTTGATAATTCAAAACCACATATCATGAGGGCAATACTACATATAGCCTTTAAAAACTATATTTCACACTACAAAACCACACAAGTGAGTGCAAAACTACATTTCATGAGGTTAGTAATTCATGTAGGACTATAATAATACAAATTTAAGGTAAGACAAATTTTAACTATGCAAAAATGTAGTTTTAGAGATTAAACTGATTATTTTGAGGCAAAACCACACTTACTAGTATAATATCACAACTATAATATCACAACTCCATAGTGAATTACCATGTTTACCAAGTGAAAAAATGCATGTTATAGGTGTAAAACTGTAACTTCCTGTTTAACATCCATGATCTTTAACTTTCTACTTTTTTAGTCAAGTCAAAATTCTAGCATAAAAAGTGTTAACAAGAGATATCAAAAGGACACGAGAAGAAATTTTTGGGGTACATGTCTCATTGGGTTTGTCATTATGTAGCATATTATTATGAAGAGGATGGTTAGTCTCTTATTAGTGAAAAAAATTCAAACCAAACAATTTCAATACAAACTAACAATTCTTGCCTACGTACTAGGTGAACATATATAAAAAGAACACAATTAACTAAAATAACAAAATACAAACTCCTTTTGAACTTCCTTGTATCTCCAAATACACTTGTTGATTTGGCATGCTTAGCTATATGATTAATAAATCTTTATTAATGAAGCTCCATTGCTCCACCTCTCCTTAACACCTTGGTAATGTTGGTTGACTTGGCTTAGCTTATGAGGCATGTTACAATTTAATGAATCTTATTGGAGGAATTTTGACATAATAACATTGCACATAAAAATATTAAATATAAATATGTGAATCCTTCTATTTATAGCCTCCAAAGTTAACTCTCACCCAAGTGTGGTTAGGTTAGAACTAACTATAGTTGAGTTTAAAATAACCCTAATTGAGTTAAGGATAACCCTACTTGAGTTAAGGATGGGACATGTAATTAATATTTGGAATAGATATCCCATTTATTAAGCATGTTTCTCCATTTATGAATTTAAGGATCTTTAGGGAGATATTTTAATCCCTTGACTTTGAGGATGACGATGTCATCATGACCTCATATTTATTAAATTTTCATTTTTGTAATTTTTTTTCACTAATTGGATATGGAAAATTCACTTAATCATTTAATTTAGTTTGATTATTTAATTCATTTTTCTTAATGTTTTATCACTTTATGAATTATTCAAGTGCCCTGCTTAATTGGCCAAAGGCCAAATTGTCAATTGTTAGGTCGTAAGGTGATTAAAGATGAATCCATGAGAGGTTATTATTGTGTACAGAGTAATAACCCAAATAGGGATGTCTCAACATGATTCTGAGAACTAATGTCTAATGTGTAGACAAAATTGGAACATTTAATAATTCCTAAGATTAATTTGCACTATTTGTTAGAAATTAGTCTAAAGTTCAGTCAGAATCCAATTATGGCCAGAATGGAGTGTTTAAAGTTATAATCTCTTTTATAAAATTAAAACACATTTCAAGTTTTTTCTTATGCTCTTTATGATGTTCAAGAGGAGAATATTTCAATAAATGGTAGGTATTTTGAAAGAATATGTATGGGCATGCTTCACTAGGTTTTTAAAGGTGTGAAGGACTCCATGAATACCTATTTCATAGTTCCATAAAGGTTTACCAAGCAAATATGGTAGTTTTAATGTTAAAAAGGGATATTTTGAAGCATGGTTAAAGGTTTCCCAAGGTAAATCTAATCTCTAGGAATTATTATGACCTAAATCATTCTATATAATCCCAAATCCATGCTTTGGAGGAAGTCATATGTTTGAAATAGGTAAAACACCTTTCATCTTCCCTATTGCTTATTTGGCAAATTGGTAATGGTCAACTTCATATGCTCATTTCATAAAGAGGAGAGAGAGTGGTGGCCTAAGATCTTTGGAAGAGTAAGGGGTCCTAATTACCTTAAAATAAATGGACATAATTATCAAATCAGTGGCTCCTCTTTTATAAACAATCACTAAGAAGACATGTTGGTCTAAAACCCTACATAAACCTCATATGCCCAATTTTCTCCTTGAAATGATATTTTGAAGCTATTTATAATCATGAATTAAATTTAATATTATCTATATGGTTTGTAAATACATCCAAAATTATTTTCCAACTACCACTTGGCACATGTGACCTCAATAAAGAAGAATTTTTAATGTTTAAAGTAGATTATCAGGTGAAAACAATGAGTTTTTTAATGTCCAATGGGTTTAAATCGTTCACAGTATGAATATTAATATCTCCCATAATATTTTCACTCCATATAATTTTCTATATGTCCATTAATTTTTATAAATTTCCACTCCACACCCATAAGCTTCTCAACATGATGGCAACTTGTAGATTCTCACTAGTGTTCAGAAGTCATCAATGTGCAAACAAAGTCGTAATGTTTTGAGAGTCTTGTGTTGCATGAAAATAAGGATATATGGTTTTTTTTGTGTTTTTTATTTATTTAAATAAATTTTATCTATTCAATGTATTATTAGATCTCAAAAGGACAAAAGAAGTCATGTTCTCATGGCTAATCAAAAGACTAGTAGCCTGCAAGTGGGAGAGCAACAAGGTCTTAGTCATGAACGTAAAAAAAAAATAATGAGGTGAATTGGTTTTACATTAAAGGAAATGATATATTATATTTTTAATTACTTTCAAACATAATTTTTCACTCCAAAACTAGTTTATCCAAGTAACATATAGGAATTTTAGGTTAAAGATTATGCATATGTCACCAAGCACAAAAGTGAGTTGAAAAGGTCCAACCTTGTATGATGTAAATGATGTATGAGGTTCATAAAATCATGAAACTTGTTTTGAGTTAGTTTATAATTAGTTTATATCTTAAATTTACTTATCATAAAAGGCTTGATGAAATGAAAACCTATAGGTTTGCAGACCTGTATGTCTCTTTTTCATATGAAATTCAATGAATTGTATATTAAGAGATGAGGTTTGAAGAATAAAAGAGTTGAAAAAGGATAATAATTAAAATTATTAATTAAATTATATTTAATAATCAAGGGTAATTAATATCAAATCACTCAAAGTATGTAATCTCAGTCAAAGCACCATAACGGGTTTGTTCTAGTCTTAAATGAGGAAAAAGACTAATTTGAGATGTTGGAGGGAGAACAAATGGTCTCAAGAGTTATAAATAATATTAATGAAAATTTTAACCCCAATATAATTTTTAAAAATATGTACCACATAAATATCTCAATTTAGATAGCATTACAATCAAGAAAACCCAAACATACACTAATAGGCCCGTCATAGACCTATTGAGAGAGAAAATGCATATTTGTGAGGGATGTAAGATATTGAAAGGTTATCATAATTAATGGTGAGATAAATTTAAGGTATATTCAATTGTATAAGTTCAAAAACAATTAATAATTTTTTTTGTCATAATCTAATACTCAATAAACCTAAATTGTATACTTACAGGCTAGCTAGAGAATACAAATTCACCTTTAAGCATGAGAAGGAAGATGCAATATGTGCATTAATTTTGGGGTTTAAATGAATTATTAGTGTGTATGTAGTCACTAAATACCAAATAATATCTAAAATAATATTAGAGAGAGTTATGAAAATGGATCCATCTTAAATCCTGTAGTCACATAGTCTCATGCACCTATAGACCTAATGAGAAATTTTGAGGTTTGTACTCAAATGTGAGAGTATACATGTAAAATTTCTTGTAAATTGGATTTAAAAGGATTTTGAAGAAGTGATATATCATTTTTAGAGTTATTTAAGCTATTAACATACCTATACTATAGTATATTATCAAGGAATAGCCTTCCAAGGTCAATTTGTCAATTGGCTTACAAAGCCTAGTCATGGTTTAGACTAGGCTCTAATACTTTTTAGAAAAAATGCATTATAAAATCATATGAAAACAAGGTGAGATGTGTTATATAACTAAAATAACATTTTTAACTTGAACCAAACACCAAAATAACACCTTTAAACCAAAACTCTCTCTCAAGCTCACTAAACATAGCCTACCTAACCTGAGAAATGTTTTCTTCTACTTGGAATTGTATAGAGGAATTTAATGGGAGCCTAAGCCCATATGGAATATTAGGGTAATTTTTATAATTATAATTTATGGAATTATTTTATTGATTAAGGTCTTATGCTATATTAATCATCATTAAGATGATAAACATGTCTCAAACTACCAAGAAGACTAGAAATGACCCAATGGGAGAAATGGGAACTCAAATTCCTTATAATGATAATTTATGGTCTTTAAATGTCTTTAGTGACCTTCATAGGCCTCATGGAAACCTGATTGAGCACACCTTTGGTACGTGTGATTGAAAAACTATATAGAATTAACGTAGAAAGCATGGTTGTAGGCCTATTTATAAGAATTCAAGGTAAGGATAGGCTTCAAGTCAGGATATAAAGCTTGGAAACCATAAAAAAAGGTTGTATGGATTTATATACTCTTTTTACAAGCCTATAAATATGGTACATGAACCTTTTAAGCTACTACTTTGATCCCAAAAGTTGACTATGCCAATTTTTTAGCCAAGAAGATTAATGGAAGGCCTATGGAGTACTCTTGGAGAGATTTCCTCTAATGTATTGAGTTTTATTATGATGTTTCAATCACTAAAATTCCATAGTCAATAATTTTAACCTATCAATTTCTTGATAAATCACTCCAGTTGCCTCTTGAGCATAAAGCATACAACTAAGCTATGGTTTTGGCCATTTCTTAGTTTAACCATTCGTATAAAGTTTTAGGTCCTCAAATTTTGCATGAATAATTAATAATAAGTATGGAAAGTTATTCAAAAATTTATCTAAAGTTTCACATGTGTGATAATTGTTTAGATCCAAATCTCAATTTCTAAGCTTAGAGACCTAATTGAGGGATAATTAGAGAGAGAGATAGGTAGAGTAAGTACACTTTCACTTAGTGTATGGTTATGAAATTTTTAATAAAGTATGAGGATCATACTATGTAATAAAATACATGTTTATTTTTCCAAGAACATCTGTATAATTTTATACATAGGGAGCCTTATATGTTTTGAGGGCTACAAAGAATTGAAGGTAAGTATGGGCTTTAGGTGTAAAATTAAGTCTTTGAGAGTGTTTGAAGAATTCAAGAGGACTGATATAGGTATGTTAAGGTATATAAAGATATTTTATGGAGATATTTTTATTTAATGAGGATAGAAGCAAGATTTAAGGATTTTGAGCAAAGACAAAAGTAGTGAGACTAATAGGTTTCAAGACACCTAAGAAGATATGACCACTACTATAATGTCAGTATAAGAAGGTTCTCAAACATATTTAATTTTTAAATAATAAGGATAAAAATGGTAGTTAAAGGTGATTTTATGACCAAGTAATTCCACTTGTCACTTTCAAATCCAATAAGAGGGCATCTTGGAGAAGAAACAAAATGTGTCAAGCAAAGAGAAAAAATCTTGTGTTATTTCCAAGATGAAGAATCATCAAGTAAGAAACACATGTCCTTAAAAACCTTATTATACTATTATATAAATTCCTTACTAATTTTATCTCTTGACATGAGTGATTTACACTTGTTAATGACTCTCTCCTATGCCACTTCTCTCTATTCTCATTCTCTATAAATGCAACCTTGTTTGGCTTTATAAGGATCTTTTGGCTGAGTATGGAAAATCCCTACTCAGATAAACACTTATACTATTCCTTTGAATAATTAATGAAGTTGATTGTTACATCCTCACATGCTTACAACTATTTTAATTATGTTATTATTTATTAATGATAGTAGTAGTGATTGTACTCTTTCACATTTATCCTCTCCTACCTATTTACAAAGGGATTGTCTTCTTGCAAGTCACATGGTGATTTTTATGTAGTTATAAATGTTTTGAAAGAGGATTTAAATCATTAGTGACTTAATTAGACCTCTTGACAAACTCTCTAATTCAATGCATTCTATATAACCTATATGTTGAAACACTCATGATTGAAGGTCCTTGTTTGAGAAGTGTAATTAGATTCAAGCCTAATCCATGATCTTAGTGCATCATATTCAAGTGGAGGGTGTTTATTTGGTTTATCACCTCCTTAATTAACTTTTTTCAATTTTTATTTCCCTTTTTTTTTTCAATTTAGTAGTGTAGAATTGAGATCTTAACTTATACATCAAGGTGAGATAGCCCTATAATCTAGAGGTTTAGTCTACCTAAAGTTCACCCACAGCCTAATAATAATCCCATTACATAGCTCAAGTTGAGAGGTATTTAATCACCCTATAAAAGGTGAAAAATTGAGATATAATAATTTGAATATTCCTGATGGGACATGATTATCATACATTAAAGGAATTTTCGTTGCTATCCTTCAATAAATCAGCCTTTAGAGATAACAAATCAAGCACCAATGACAACTCCAAATGAATCTCATCTAGTATAGGTAGTCCAAGTGCTTTAAAAATATAAAATTGGTATGTATCATTACTAATATGATCAAGATGATTCTTGTTTACCTTCATATTAGTCTTTTCAAGTTAACTTTATTCATGATTTCTCCTTAAGTATCCCTCAAATAGCTACATTCCAATTTTATCAAAAACCCACCTATCTCTCTAATCAACCTTCTGAAAGCTATGTTCCCCCTCTCCATTCTTATCCAACTTTAAACAAGCCATACTAGACCTTGCAAAGATGATGACAAGGATTTATAGAGAAGTATAACATGGTGTAACATTTCCCATCTATCCTATTCTATGGGTGAAAGATGTCTTGAAAGGATTTTTGGAGAGTAAGGGTAGGTGTTGATAATGAGGATCATCTAATCAATGAAAAACTAGAGGTTAAAAACTTGATACACTTAGGATAATGAGATGAGAGCATGTGTAATTCCAATTTAATCAGTATTATATACCTCTTCCTATCCAATGTCAACCTTCCTTTGCTCCAAATCTCCTCCAAGATGTAAAACAACATCAAAATAATTTCAATGAACCTTTTAATGATTCATATAGCCCTAATATCCCAAGTTGGAATACTTGTATTCTCCAAGAGAATACCATGTTTTTAACAATTCCATTCATCCTTCCTCAAGATACCAAGACCATTATATCTTGGAGGCTTTCTTGGACCATGAATCCTAATTATGTTATGCCAATATTTGAGAATGAATCTTCTCCTTTGCCCATCCAAAGTCAAGAGAGAGAAGAGGTTGTAGAAGGCACACTAAAAGGTTTTCTAAATTGTAAGGAGATTATTCATATGAAATATCAAGATCAATAAGGATGAATAACATTATAGGTCAAGCCAAGAAAGACTAAAATCCCCTCAAGTACTTCATCTACCATTTAACTTGAAGTTATCCAAAAATCATCCAATCAACCTAGTTATTCTAAAATACCAGGTTGGAAGGACACTCTAACAAGTTTAAAGTAAGATAATGGAGTCTCCAACCCTCCCATATCCTCTTTTTGTGAAATAAAATCAATTAATAAAGATAACTTGTCAAGAAAGAACGATGAGGTGGTTATTTTTGAAAGTAAATAGGTTGTCCTAGGTGAATCTCAAGAAGGTTTTTCAGAAAGTGATTCTAGTGATCATGAATAAGAGATCATAATTGGAACTCCCCTTGGTGGAGAAGAAAAAAATAAGATTTAAAGGATGATAATAAGCCTCTAATTTTTATCCAATAGTTGGATAGATCTCTATATGTCACAAATGATCAAATGGATCAGATTGGTTGGTATGTATTTGAGATTATGAAGAAGAAAGAAATAGGTTTGATAAAACAATAAAAACATGAAGTGTTATATCTTAAGTGGGAATATGAGATTTGATTATTCATGGAGGAGGAAGATCAGTCTAGTATTGAAGAAGATACCTTGAATCCTTGTCATGAGTCTACTCAAGCATGTGAAACATTTAATTAGTTTTTTGTCTCTCACTAAAATGGCAAGTTTTAAGTTGAGATTAGTATGCTTTCAAATGATGAGGAAGAAGTTGCCTTTTGGGAAGAACTTGAAATTTTTTTCTCTAGTATAGATGGTAAAAATAAAACTCATGAGGAGAATGTTAATTATGTTGTCATTTCCAAGGATCATGATCAAAAGATGCATGACAAAGCTCTTGAAGAGAATACCATGTTTGATGACCTTTTTGAGTCTCATGAGAAAACTTAAGGAGGCCTTAAAGACATGTGTAACTCCTTCTTGGACATGTTAATAGAGTTTGAAGTACTTGATAAGTTAGAATCTCAAAAATAAAAAGAGAAAGTTTTTGATGAGAAGTACAAAATTACTATCAAGCCAATAAGTATTACAAACCACCCTCAATAAATTAAAGCTTATGACATGGCAATGTATGATGAGTATGACACTATTTAAGATAAGCAAGAGGAAAATATGCTAGTTAGATAAGAATAAAGTGATCTTGAATATTTCCTTGATGATATGGCAAGCACTCTTTTTTAAAATGATAACTCTCTAAATGAAGGTCTTCATGAAATCAAGAAGGTAATAGCTAATAGGCATGAAGAAGTCATAGATAATTAGGATCAACCTATTGATGAGATAATAATGGTATTATTTATGCCAAGCATCCAATTTTGGGATGAATATTAATTTTTTATTTACTCACATAGTCAACTCATAGACATTGGAATGAAGAAATAAGGTCTGATTACTAGCCATGGAGATCATGAGAATTCCAATATCTCAAAATGTGGTTGGAAGCTCTCATTTTATGAGAAGTTATGGATTCTACTTAACTAAACATGTGACAATATGATTTCATGGTGTCATGGTTATCTAAAGAGCTTCCCATTTGATCTTAGAAGATTAATATATGTAGGTTAGTTATACATAATAGTTTATTGATTTGTTTTCCCTAAATGTTTGTTAGCACAAGTGTGTGTCTTGTTTAGTCTAGCTTCCTTTGCTTTATTTGTTATTATTGATTTACATGTGTTTATAGGTCAAGTTATCTATATTATCTTGGTTAATGTCCCGTATCAATTTTTTAGTATAGTGCAAGTGACTCCATTGCCCAATGGAAGGATAAATCTATTGGTTGAATGAGCATAACAAGCATATATCCTTGAGAGACCACTAAATATGTTAGTCAAATTTTGGCTACCATTAGAGAGGTTCATAGAAAACTTGACTTATCATGTTTTCTAACCTTGTCCATAGCCATCTTATGCCTTGTGAGGTCTTCGAATGGTATTTTGAGGTCTTATTATCATAGTTTAAGTTAGTTTTGACAAAATTAAGGTAAAGGCCTATTCTAGTCTAGTGTTTGTCTAATCACTTCATGATAGGTTTCAAGTTGGTCCAAGAGTACCAAAGGTTGAGAAAACCTTGTTAATTATTTTAACACATCTCAAGTCACCCTATATTCTATTTTGGTCTGTACAAGTTCCTAAAAAGATGTTATAACCTCTTTTATAATGTTACAACACATTTCAAATGTTTTCTTATGCTCTTTGTAACATTCAAGAGGAGAATATTAAAATAAAAGGAAGTTATTTGGAAATAATATGTATTGGAATGTTTTAATAGGTATATATAGGTTTTAATAACTCCATGAATACCTATTTCATAGTTCCATCAAGGTTTACCAGGAAGATATGGTAGATTTAGTGTTAAAAAGGGATATTTTAAAGCATGGTGGTAGGTTTCCCGAGGTAAAGTTGATCTCCAAGTAATATTATCACATACCTCATTGCATAAAACACCTTTCATCTTCCCTATCGCTTCTTGATATATTGGTAATGGTCAAATTCATATGATCATTATATATAAAGGAGAAAGAGTGGTAGAATAAGATATTTGGAAGAGGATAGGGTCATAAATGAATTTAAATACATGGCCATATTTATTATATTTATGGCTCCTATTTTTTGAACAATCACTAAGAAGATAGGGTGGTCTAACACCCTACATATACCCCATATGCCTCGTTTTATACTTAAAATGATAATTTGAAGCTAGTTGGAAGCATGAATGAAATTAGAGATGATATATATGGTCTAAAAAAACATATTAAATTATTTTAAAATCCTTAATTGGCACTTTTGACTTGAAAAAGGTAGAATATTTCATTCAGAATAGATTATAGGGTGAAAACATGGAGTTTCTAATGCAATGGTTTTCACCAGTTTAGAGTATGAAGATGAAGTATCACATCATATTTTAAATCCATATAACTATTTATATGTCCATAAATTGTTCTCCATTCCCACTCCACACCCAAAATCTTCTCAACATGATGGTAACCTACAGATTCTCACTAGCGTTCATCATTCATCAATGTGAAAATAAAGTTTTAATGTTTTTACAATCTTGTTTTGAATGAAAAAGGATAAATGTTTTTTTTTTTTCATGTTTTAGTTATTAAAATACATTTAATATATGTATTTCATCATTATATCTCAAAAATTCAAAAAAAATCATGTTCTCATGACTCATCAAAAGATAAGTAGCCTACAAGTGGCAAAGCAACAAGGTCTTGGTCATAAACATAAAAAAACCAATGAGGTGAATTGGTTTTATGTGAAATTCAATTATATATTATCCTTTTAATTACCATAAAACATTAATCATCACTCCAATTCTAATTTATTTAAGTAGCATATAGGGTTTTTAGGCTAAATACTATGCATATGTCACCAAGCACAAAAGTGAGTTGAAAAGGTCCAACCTTGTATGATGTCAGTGGTGTATGGGGTTCATAACCTCATGAAATATGTTTTTAGGTATTTTATAATTATTATAATGGTTAAAATAATCAATAAATGTATCATACAAGGCTTCATTAAATTAAAAATGCAAACTTGCAAGGCTGTAGACCTGTAGGTTTCTTTTTCGTGTGAAATGTTATGAATTATATATTGAGAGATGAGGTTTAAAGACTAAAAGATGTGAATAAAAATAATAATGAACATGATTAATTAATTTATATTGAATAATAAATGTTAATTAAGATCAAATCACTCAAAGTATGCAATCTTAGTCAAAGCACCATACCAATCTTACTATAGTCCTAGATGAGGAAAACGACAAATTTGAGATGTTGGGGGGAGACCAAAGGGTTTCAAGGTTCATAAATAATATTAATGAAATTTATACCCCAAATATCATTATAAAAAATAGGTAACACCTATTGAGATCATTTTAGATAGTATTTCAATCAATAAAACCTAAATGTGCTCTAATAAGCATGTCATAGACCTATTGAGAGAGAAAATGCATACTTGTGAGGGCTGTAAGATCTAGAAATTATAGAATAATTAATGGTGAGAGATATTTTATGTCTCTTCCCTTGGATAATTTCAAAACCAACTAATAATTTTTTATTTAAAAATTTAATACTCAAGAAACCTAAATTGTATACCTACAAGCCATTTAGAGACTGCAAAGTCACTTTCAAGCATGAGAGGAAAGATTCAACATGTGCATTGGATTTGGGGTTTAAATTAATAATAAAGGTTTATGTATTCACTAGATACCAAATAATATTAGAGAAAGTGATTAAAATAGATCCATTTTAAATCTTACAATCATAGTCTCATGTACTCACAAACCTAATGAGAAATATTTAAGTTTTCACTCAAATGTGAAAGTCTATATGAAAACATTCATAGAAATTGGATTTTAGAGGCTTGGGAAGAATTTATGGATAATGGTTAAATTTATGGAAGTGATGAACATATCTATACTAGATTAAAGTATCAAGGAACAGGATTTTAGGTTTAATTTATCAATTGGCTTACAAACCCTAGGCAAGGTTTGACTTGGATCCAAGACTTTTGAGGGAAAAAATACATTATAAAATCATATGATGATAAGTAATAGGTTTTACATACCTAAAATACCATTAAAAATTTGATAAAAAAATAAATATATCACCTTCAAACCAAAACTCTCTCTCAAGCTCAATAAACATAGTCTTCATAATCTAGAAGACCTTTACTTGTACTTGGAATTATAAGGAGTAATTTCATGGAATCATAAGATCATATGGAATTTTATATTGCTTTTTATACTTGTAATTTATTTCATTATTTCAATTATTAATTCCTTAGTCTTTATGAATCATCGTTAAGATGATACACATATCTTAAGCTACCAAGAAGACTACCAATAACCTAATGGGAGAAATGGGCACTCAAATGAACTATAATGAGAATTAATATTATTTAAATTTATTTTTTGACCTTCATATTCCTCATGGAAACCTAACTAATCACACACATGTGTGATGGTAAAACTATATGAAATTGACCTAAAAAGCATTGTTCTAGGCCCTTTTGTGAGAATGCAAGGTAAGGATAGGCCTTTAAGTCAGGAGATAAAGCTTTAAAATCATAAAAAAAGTTTTATTTATTTATATATTCTTTTCAAAATCATTTCAAGATGTTATATGAACCTTTCAAGTTACTACTTTGAGCCTAAAAGGTGACTGTGCCACTTTATAAGCCAAGAAGCTTAATGGAAGGCCTATGGAGTAATCTTGGAGAGATTTCCTCAAATTTATTTATTATTCATATGATGTTTCAAGCATTAAAAACCCATAAACAATAATTTAGACTTGTAAATTTCTTTATAAATCACTCTAGTTGCCTCTTGAGAATGAACATACACTTAGGCTACGGTTTTAGCCATGTCTTAGTTTACCCATCCATACAAGGTTTTAGGTCCTCAAATTTGACATGGAGAATTAGTATGGAGTATTTAAATTTAATCAAACATTTCTCTAAATTTTCACATGTGTGATAATTTATTAGAGCCAAATCTCAGTTTTTAGGCCTAGAGACCTAATTGAGGGCTAATTAGAGAGAGAAACATGTAGAGTAAGTACGCTTGAACTTAGTGTATGGTCATGAAACTTTTTAAAAAGTAGGATAATAATACTGGGTATTCAAATCCATCCTTATTTTTCTAGGATCATATGTATAATTTTATATGTTAGGAAATTTGTATGTTTTGAGGGTTATAAGGAATTGAAGGCAAGTATGGGACTTGGGTGTAAAATGAATTATTTGAGAGTGTTTGAGAAATTAAAGAGGATTGATATAGGTATATTAATGTATATAGATTTTCCCATGTATAGATATTTCATTCATTAGGATAGACTCAAGAATTGATTATTTTGAGCAAACAGAGGCGTAGTGAGACTAGTGGGTTTCAAAACAACTAATAATATATGACCACTATTGTAATCTTAGTATAAGAATTTTCTTAAATAGATGAAAGGTGTAAATAAAATTGTTAAAAATTTAAGTTCAAGGTGATTTGATAACCAAGGAGTGCCACTTGTCACTTTATAAGCTAAGAGGAGGGTAATTTGAAGAAGAAACAAGATGTGTCAAGAAAATAAAATCCTAAACCATTTCCAAGACAAAGAATCATCAATAAAGCAACACATGTCCTTGAAAACCTTATGAAAGTATTATATAACTTCATTATTGATTTTAAATCTTTCCATGAGTGATTTACATTTGTCAATGACTCTCTACTACACCACTTATCTCTCCTTCTCTCATTCTCTATAAATAGAACCTTATTTAACTTTGTAAGGATCCTTTAGCTAAGTATGGTGAAGCCCTACTCAACTTAAAACTTTTACTATGACTTTTAATAATTAATGAATTTTATTCTTACCTCCTCACATGCTTATAACTAGTGTACTTGTGTGATTGTTCATGAATGCTAGTAGTAGTGATTGTAGTCTCTTTCATTTATCCTCTCCTACCTATTTGCAAATGGATTATATTATTTCAGGTCACATGGTGAGTTTGATGTATTTATTCATGTTTTTAAAGTGTATTTTAGTTATTATTTAATTACTTATACCTCTTGACCAACTTTATCATTCAATGCATTATCCATAACCTCTATGTTGAAACACTCATACTTGAAGCTCCTTGTTTAAGGAGTGTAATCAGATTCAAGCCTAATCCATGTTCTTAGTGCATGATAGTCAAGTGTAGGGTGTTTATTTTGTGTATCACCTCCTTAATAAGTTTTATTTCATGTATTTTCTCTACTTTTTCCTTTGTAAGTGAGTAGTGCATAATTGAGAGATTAGTTGATACATCAAGGGGATCTAGCCCTATAATCTAGACGTATAGTATACCTAAAGTTCATCCACAACATAAGACTAATCTCATTACATAGATCAAGTTGAGAGGGATTGAATTACCCTATTAAGCGTGTAAATTTGAGCTATAATAGTAATATTCCTTGATTATGATTCAAATGATAAAATTTTGACCAAATTAATTCCAAGGAGTCTAAAATACTATGCTTTAAGATGGTTCTATGATTTACCAATCCAATCACTCAAATCATTCAAACCTATAGTGGATCAGTTTCTAGCACATTTATCTATCAACATCACTTAAAATAAGTCATATGCATAAATTACTAAGGTCAATTAAGTAGCCAATGGACCTATTAATGAATATGTTTTAAGGTACACAATAATATTTGCCAAAAGCAAAAATCCAATGGTAGATAATTAGTTTTAAGACATATTTAAGAAAATTCTTTTTGCATCATTACATGAGTCTATTATCTTTAATAATATTAAATATTTTAATTACTTGTGCCATATTGTATGATATCATGAAATGAAACATATTTCATCAAACAAGATTATGTATGTAGAAAATATAGTGAATAAATATACTACCAAGTTTTATATAAAATCAAGATACAAGGTTAAACATACATAACCTAAAAAGGAAACAATCATATTGGCTAATGCAATTTGATAAAAACCTAATCAACTTATCTTATCCAATTCATCTAAGTGACAATTTACATGATTACCAAGTCTTCAAATTCATTACCTAAGAAGATTTTGGAGTTTCATCTCATATCTCTCCATTCTCCTATATAGGTTGATATGAGTTAACCTATACCAAAAGGATATGATGTTAATTCATATTGTGACTATCACCAAAGAGTTGGGCATTCTACAAATAGATATTAACCTTTAAACACAATATCTAAGACCTATTTACAATCGATAGCTTAACTTTGATGATCCTCCAAAGGATTTAGGGTCACAATCTGATGACCATAAAAAATAAAATATGTTTAATGATCCATTACTACATCAATCTAATAAAAATGTAAAATTACAAATTACATATTATGCACATCCTCCTTCACCTTTTTATGGTCACCCATTAGATTAGAGTTTTTTTAATTATTACTAAAATATGGTTTTGAAAGGTACTCACCCTTTTTCACCATATAAAAATATTAAACTTAAAAGCTCAATGAAACTCAACTACTAGCAGAACTTGAAACATATTGGGAACAAGTTGTAAACTCATTACATCCCTTCAAAATAAACAAAGGTCGTGCCCCAACCCCTCAATAGAATAAAATCTAAATCAAAAGATAACAAATTCCCATTCATACCATTTTATTTTTAGGAAATGAGGGTCATATTCAATGGTTAAATTTCTCTCTTGCCATGATCTTTCATTTTTTTACCCACCATAGTCTAATCCCCTCCATCCCATAAATATGGATAAATGGGAATGGATATTTCCAATTAATTAGTTGGTAGACAATTATTTGATGTAACTCGAGCCTTTAAATATATAATTGATTAAAAGAGATATTTTTTTATATGAAGCTCTATCTCCATTAGATTTCTCCTTCTCAATTTTTTCTAGAGATATGGGTTTATTTTCACTTGTAATAACTCATTATGATAAACTACTTTTGGAAAAATACCTAAACCTAAAATTGGCTCCATATTTTTAGAATATTCAATCTTAGAATCACTACTCTTGGTATCACTTCCAAAATCATTGTGCTCATGGAAGGCATCCTTTCACCAATAAACTCATTTTTTATGCTTAAAAACATTACATGCTGAGGCTAAATGCCAAAATTTGAAACATTTTCATCATCGAAATGGAAAACATGCACAATCAAGATATTATTTCCAAATACTATCTTGAATATTCAATTTAATATGCTTGAGAAGATATATAAAAACCTTTAGGTTAATAAAATATGAGAAAACTTAGGATGAAGGTAACATTAAGTATTAGATTCCAATAAAACATATTCACCTGAAGAGTTTCCCATGGATTTGAAATAGTATTTTGTCCAAAACTATACAGGTAAATGACTTAGCCTCACCCAAATTACTATAAAATCAAAGGCCTCCTTAGATGGGTTAAATGCCAAAAACCATAGATTGAACATCAAAATATTATGATCCTAATACCACATGGATTCCTAAAACATCACATCATTAGATGGGATTATTGGTACACTTACATGTATTATACCTCCTATGGTCCATAGTCCTTATATTACCTCAAATGATAGTGAAATTTTGGATGATGATTCAGATATTCACACATTATTTATTATAGCATACCTCGATAATTAGCCTATACATAATAATATGGTTAATAATGTTTTTAGTGATAATGTATGTACCATGACACTATTCACAAATTTTGGTTATACATATGATGATTTATACCCTTTGATTGAATGGTTAGATCATTCAATGGGACATCATAGTAGGTTAATAGTGAGAATGATTTAACTCTACAAGTTTGTATGGCACATGTGATCACTATATTTTCTATTATACCATACACATGATTATTTTATATGTTATTTTTATGACATTATAAAAATAAAATATGTATGTACCTTCTATAGTGTATGGGTTTATTAAATACATTCATACCAATAGGGTAATTATAGTTTCCATAATTTCATATGAATATTCACTTAAACAAGATAAGTTTACTCCAAGTTATATAATTATAAAACTTACTAAGGTTAAGCATGTAAAAAAGGGAAAGCAACAAGTAATCCTCTTTCTTAGTAGAATGATACTTGAGAGACCATTACACCAAAGATACACAATGGATTCCATGGAGTACTCATCCATACCAATAGATTCCACCCAATTGCTAATAAAAAATAAACCTTTTGTTATTACAACAACATTAAATAAATCACATAACACTAAATAATGGGTTCCAAGAACCACTAATCCTTATATTACATATTAAATGTCATACAGTCGTATGAGACATATGTAGAGTAACACAAATTCTACATTTATAGATATAACACATATGCATGTCCCTTGGTAGTATCACTAGTTTGATGTGCCATATTTTGAGTTCATAGATTCTTATGAGAAAATATTATATGGAATCATAGGCTATACTTTTCCTTCCAAATATTCTAAAATAACCAAAAAAAACATTCCAAAAAAATTAATATTCATAGAAAATAAAAAACACATACAAATTATATATATATATATATATAACATACACATGTTTACTAGTTCCTTAGCATCTATGTTATTTACTTTATGTTAGTAGATATCTTATAGTTTATTTTATATACACACAAATTACTCACATGTACTTGATTAATATACATTCATACATTATATACATGATACATTCATATTTAAATGTTGTACCTTTCCTCTTCCATTGTGACACAGTACATGTGAGGCATCTTCCTTATATTTCATCATAATCTAGACATGTTATAATGTTTAATGATCACTACTAAATTATCATGTTTATATTATATACTAACACTTGAACATGTCTATACTCATGCTTAGATATTATACCATTTACTTTATATGCTATGTTAAATCACATTTTTTGTTATCATATATATGCAAGGACTAGTATGATATGCTCATGTTAGTTACTTAATTCTTTTGAATTGTTACTTCTTTAATCTTAATTCTTATTTTTTATTCTCTTTCTTATGTAACATTTGAACATTTTCCTTTTTTGTGAACCTTTGTGCCATTGTGTGTTATTTATTTATGGGTGGACATTTAAAATTTTCATTCCTTTGAGTGTATGACATTTGAACATGACCTTTGTTTGTGATATTCTTGAACCCATTTTGTGTTATATTGAGTGCTCTTGTGTGTGTTATTGATTATTTTATAATATTATATTGTTAATTTATAATTTTTCCCATGATCCATAACATGAATCTTAGGACTTTTTGTGATCATAGAATGTGAGCTTATTTGATATATCTGCTTATACATGTTACAAATATATGCTACATGAATCATACATATAGTAAAGTTATATTATCATTTTAAGGTAAGGTGAATAGAAAATTCCACTCCCTTCACCTCATAATGGGATAATATTAGTAGTTCCGTGTCATAGATACATGACTCCACACATACATAGCTGGTAGAACTTGATATAATTTACATGATTCAGATATACACTTGGGTCAGAATTGTATACATTTGGCATAATTTTTTTTAATTTTAGGGGGGAAATATTCAAATTTGTGATATATATTATATTCAATCATATATAAAAGGTTAAAATTTTACAAATAATTCATCTTGAGACACATTATAGGTTCATACAACATGCAAGGGAACTAAAAATTGTAAATACATATTCAAAAAAATTAACCAAGAAGCACTAATTTTTACCAAGACACATCATTTTGAGCCTTTCCCATCTATATCAGGTTTTACATTTGACTAGTTTGGTTAAAATTCAAGACCCTTAATGGCCTTAACACTACTCCCATTTTTTATGTTGAGTTTTATATACCACTTAACTTAGATTTGTTATACATTCACTTGATTTTATATGATTGAGATTTAGTGATCTCAATGGTCATGTTTCAAATCACCCTTACACTAGATTTTGGGAATAATTACCCTCCAATTTTATTCTTAAAATCTTGAAGGTTCAGTCTAAACCTATCTCAGCTCCAATGCTTCATAAAGAAGCATTTTCACCACAACAAAGTACCAAGAGGCAATAGGGTTGCATGGACATATAAGTGTACTCCTTTATTGCTCTTTTTAATTTTTAATAATTTAAATTATTTAATTTAATATTAAATTCATTGATTTATATTGTAACATGATCTTGCTTATAGGTCATAAACCTGCAAAAAATTAACTAGGGATCAATCAAAGGCAAGGTGTGTTGTACACACCCAAGTACACATTTCTTTCCTTTAACCTAGTAGATTCATTTGTATGCATTAATGGATTAAGGGGGGAGATTAGATACTAAAATATGATTATGTATATCATCTCAATATTATAATCTTGAAAAAATACAATCAAGGATCTACCCTTTAGTTCTAGACATTATTTTTGTTGAAAGGTTCGCATTCACCATCTCATTGTGCTTAACTGCTTATCTTATGGTCCAACCTTATCATTATTATGGCCCAGATCACTTATACACTACAAAAATATTAAAATATGTTTTATATCCTTTATTTTTAGTTACATACCTTCATAATTTTTCTACTTTACCAAACACTAACATTCATAAAGGGACACTAGCATCGATGTTAGTGTCTAGATTCCTTATATAGTGTTCGTACATAAAAAGTCATCTAAATTGAAAATATTTAAAAACATATGGGTTGGAATATTTTTATTATCTAACCCTTCCATGAGATATTTTAAATTTTTTTGGTATAAATACAAATCAAATCCTACTCAATATTCATTTAGCAGATACCAAGAAATCACCTAATTGAGCCCATTCAATTAACTACACAACAAAGTTATACTCTTTTATTCTTCCCTATTTATATATTATTTATATGAGAAATCATATAACAAGTCTAATACATTCAATGAATATACCATGAGTACTATTTATCAAGTTACAAACTATACCAATGCATGCCATTACATATAGTATATTTCACCCTTGTGTATAGAAAATACCATTATTAGGTGAGAACTACATATATTTGAGGCCTTATGTGGAGTATTAGATATGTAAGAAACATTCATTGATAAAAGGGTCCTTGAGATCAGCTCAACTTTGTGAGCCCACTAACCTATCTTTAGTAAGGTGACATGATTTAAGGTGAAGAGCTATAGTTTTAGATATATACATTCATACATATCCTATGCACACAATATAGAAAAATTGATAGAAATGTGATAAAATAACCAAATAGGTCTATGTTATCACTTATGAATATAATGAATATTTCATAAAAGACAAAAACATTGAATAATAGACAGAAGCATCGACACTATTGTTCACAATTCAACAGTAGTGTTCAAGCCTCTAGGAGTAATACTTCTAAAGTATGACAAAAAGATATTAAGCATCAGTCTATTTATTCCTAACTTATGCATCTCATATATACTTTCACGTCTAAAAATTAGGTAAGTTTTACCTCTTCTTTGTGTTTTAATTATAAAAATATTAATTAACATTTTACTTTCTATATTTGGTAATTTTATAGATTTAATATATTATGTTATCTAAATTAAAATAATTAATGTGCTTTAGAATATTTTTATTTATCTATTTAATTTGGATATTTTAATCCTTTAACCCTTATCTATACAACATTAGCTAAAAATGGTTAAACATATTATATCCCAAGGAGATGTAACCATTAAAACTATGTGCTAAGGAATTGTAATGCCTCAATGACAATTATATGAGTATTATAAGTTAAGAACCACAAAAAACTCAACCATACTACTCTAAATGTCATAATTATTTTTTGAATCCCTAAAATTAGGGTTATAGTAAAGGTGGAACCCCAAAATTATGTACATATCTTAAAGTGGAACCATGAAATAGGTTTGTATGTGAAAATATAACCCTAAAATGGTTTCATATGTAAACTGATAAACTATTGAAAATGTCTTATTAACGCAAATTTATTAGGTACTACCATTGATCCATAATATAGTAATAGAAATTATTTGCATGGATAACATTTATGCCCCAATCTGATTCACATTTACCTTAAAATGATGTATAATCCCATCATCTAATTGTATTAATGTCATAGACTGCCTCAACTATTTATAATAATCATATAAAATTCCCCATATATGGTTAAATATTCTCAATCTAACCCTTATCAATCAAATCATCTAACCCAATCTACTTAATCTATCCCATATAAATCACATAATCTTACTCAATCTATTACATCTCAACCAATAATCTAGCCTAATTTAATAAATTTATCCCATTTGAATCACATAATTGGATCCAAAATTTGAATTTTATGTATATCATGGAATTAATCTATAATATAATCCCAAAGTTGCCCCCTCTTTTTGATATGAGGGATAAAGCCTACAAATCACTCATCTTAAAAAAAATAGTTATGTGCACCTTGTGTTATATAAACAATATAATAATTTAAATTATGTATAAAAACATGATAATATATTTCATCATATAAATATTTGATCATTCATTCATGTATGAAAAAAATAATCCAAGTTTATGGGGATACAAGTGTCAATGTTTAGTATATATATCAACTAATCATATAGTGATAAGAATAAAAATATAGTCATGATATTAGTCATAGAATCACACACAATATAAATATTTATTATATAAATCATGGCACAAAACTCATATTAATAGTTATATATGTAATCATGTACATGCACACAATATCACAATTGAGGATCACATAATACCTAACAAGGATCTGAACTAACAGTAACATGACATGGACATAAATTGAACTAGAGGATCCTCTAACACACATTAGTACAAGACATGAATAATTTACGCACAAAACATGTACTATATCACACATCAATGATCACAAAATTTCATAATCATCAATATCAATATCACATGGAACAAGCATTGTTAGTGTACATAATCAATTAATTTCATCATCTAAAATAAAAAACCACAATATCCATAAGAAATAACACTATATAAAGTATAAGAAAGAGAAATTAATGTGTAATTGTATTCTATGATCAATGGACCAATCTATAAATATATAACCTAATAATTGGTCAAATATTCCCATAGTGTAGGTATATCACCAATGTATAAAGGTTCCTCCTAGGTGTAAATAATGTCATGCATATGTATGTACATACATCATATATAACTCATATGTCCTACATCCATATCTATATAATATGAAATAAATTTTCATAAAAAATGGATATGTAATTCACCATGTATATGACAAATAACATTAATCAATCTTAAAAATAAAGTTATGACACATGTTCCTACCTCTCCTATTATTTTTCGGACATCTACTTTACCTTATCCTCCTCATTAATTCAATGGGGAAACTCCTATTAATCCCAATTTATCACTTCAACATGTATTAGTTTATAGTATCTCATGATATATCTTATTTATCTAATAAGATCCCTATTGTATCCTCATTATGAATCATTCAAATTGGCATGATTGCTCAAAAATTTGTTATGTATCCTTATCCATTACTATGAAAGTGTCTACCAAATATAATTTAGATATTTTTATCATATAGATTATAGATTTATTTATTAATTTATGGTTGGATCTTATCATGCTTTGCATGCCAAATCTTATTTCTCTTTAGGATATTCATCTTCCCTAGGGTTTGATAGGCTTATATCTAGGTCTAAAACTTATAAAATAATTTTTTCTTCCTCTACACCTTATTTTCAAGTGTGTGACTGGACCCCCCTTTAATATGTAGATGAATTTATTTTAGAGGAGGTGTTAGGGATTGAAGAGAGTTATTTTGAGATAGGGATTATTTGTAGGTTTCTTAAGTTTTGGCCATCCCTAACTGATTTTCATTTCTAGATCTCTTCCCACTAATATCTCTATCTACCCTGGTGCTAATGGATATTTTAATTTTATCTATGAATAAAAATAATATATAGATATTATTTTTAATTGAATATATAAATTTTGGGGTTTAGTGTTATTTTATATAAGCCTTGGTTCCCTGATGTTAATCCCTTAGCTTGATATTTTTTGGTGTCTCTGATCTAGGTTAGATTGCCCAAACTTCCCTTAAAATTTTGGAATATTTCATGCCTTAATTCAGTTACATATACATTAATAAAGTTCCTTTCCATTCCCTTTTAAATAAATATTTACATCCAAAAACATTTTTTCATATTGTTATGGAAATGGATTTTTGTAGAGGGTTACCAAAAGAGATAGTGTTGAAGATTGGGGATTATACCTAAATATAAAAATTAAGTTTTGATTGGATAGATTTTAAATGTAGATCCCATTTTTTGGTGGGTCATTTGTAAATTTATCATTAAAATAGGAAGGTATCACTTCAAAAGAGAATATTATACAACCAACATGGTGGAAAGGGGCATATTTTTTTCATCAGCATGTTTGTGTTGATTTTATTATTTGAGATTAGGAAGATTATATGCCTAAAGAGTTGGAAAATTAAAATGATGTTTCAAATAAGTATTAATCTTAATATCATAGCTATGACTCTCTAATGGTGGTGGATTAGAGTTATCTCATGACTTTATCTTATGGTGTTCTTAGTTTGGATCCTAAATTTTATGTTAGAATTTCAAATATTTCTTCACTTACAGACATCAAATCCCTTGTTGAACTTAATATGGATAAATTTAAATATCCTCTTTTTAATGGTAATTATTCCTCCTTGGTCAGTTATAATTACTATTTTCTTTTCAAAATAAGACACATTCTTGAAATCAAAAGTCTTCTTACTACATGGTGTTAAGGTTTCATAGTGAGAGGCCTCAATCTTGATATTTTAGTGGCCACATATGATTTTCGGTAGTTTTTTGGAATATTTTGAGAAATGGATATGCAATTTATTGACCTTTGGATATAGAATTAATATTTTTTAGTGGTTACCTTAATTTAAGTTTTGATGCTTGTTTGTCTCTTTTGAATAATTCTATTGATTTTTTTCTAATTTATAAAACTTATGATTATTTCTCTTTGGATTTTTTTTTCAAGGGGGGGGGGGAGACTTTAAATAACTCTATTTGTTTATTTAGGGTTTTATTTTAACTACATAAGTTTTGTGTGAATATTATAAGGTCTTTGTTGAATTTTTTTTTTTTTTTTTAAAAACCTAAGGATTCTTTATGTTTCCCTTAGGGAAACCTGATATTATAGTATTATGTTTCCTTTAGGGATTTTATATAGTATTTTTATGATATTAATGAAAAGGGTGAATGACCCTTCAACCCTATTTTACCGATAAAGAAATATAAATCAATCTCTATGTACTACCAAATCATGTCATGCATAGGTCCTCATTTGTATTTTTGAATTTTTGAATTTTTTTGTATCTTTGAATTTTTTAAATAGAATTATGTTTAATATAACCTATTATCTAATAAATGGGATTCTCATGTTCAATTCCTAGATTTATCAATGTGAATGTCATATGTCATGGGTGAGAAACACCATGCACATTGTTATCATAAAAAATTGCACCCTTTAGGAGGGTGTTGAAGTCTCCTCACTTAAGTGATATCATAGTAACTCTTCAAGGTTGTGGGTGACCTTATAGATTAAAATAACCTATAGATTAGGGATATCTCCCTTGATTCTCACACCTAGAACTAAAAAGTTAAGTCAATTACTTGTAAGGTAAAATGGAGATAGAACTGAAAGAAAACTAAAATAGGGAGGTGATGCACCAAATTTGTTTCCTCCACATTCCTATTATGAAATAAGAACATGATCTATGACTAAATCTATTTCCATAACTCAAATGGGGTCTCCAAGCATGAATGTTTCATATAGAAGCTATAACATAATATATAAACTAAAGTGATGATCAAGAGGCCTAGAATACACTAATGAATGCTTCTAATTTTGATCTATAAAAGGCTATTTAAATTCATATATATATAACCTATAATAATTAATAACACTTTCAAATAGGTAATAAGATAGGACACATGAGAGGAGGCTGCATACACCATCACTAACATTCATCAAACTAACATGAAACATACACTAGTTATAAGAACAAGAGAAGGTTAGAATTCATTTTCATTAATTTCAAAGTTGAATTACAAGTATAAATCAATAAAAAACTACCAAATTAAATTTATTAAGTCTCTCTTAAACATGTGTGTGCTCCATTTGATTATAACTTGATCAAGGTGACATATGAGTTATGTTTGACTTGATAACTCATCCTTGAGTTCTTGAAATAGCCCCTTAGAGTGATTAAGAAGTGAAAAAGCATCCTCTTAGAGTATAAATATCTTATAAAACTATTGGACACATAAAATAGATCATATTTCCACCTCTATTCTGTAATTTCCTTCATCATTCTCATATTTGTCTTTTAGAGACCTATTCCTTGTAGCCATATTTGGACACAAAGATCCAAGGTTTGAGATAAATGAAATAATTATATGAAATAAAAAAAAATTGAGTACCCTTTATCCTCTTCCATATTTTCCAAAATTTTAGGTCAACTCCCAATACATACCCACTTTCTCGACACCCATCTCTCTCAGTTAGGCCTAAAATAAGCTTATAGAACTTGAGACCATATAAGACCATATAGTATAGATAAAAAACCTCCAAAATATTTTTATAAACATTAAATTATGTTATTTGGAAAAATTTTGTGAAATTTCATGGGCTAGAACTTGAGTTAGCCAAATTCCAAGTTTCTAGCCCTAATTTGCAAAAACACAAGCCTGAGTAGGCCAAGAGCTAATATGAATGCATAGGGAGAGTTTTATGGGTTTAAAAGAAAAAAATACTTGTATGAGGTATTAAAAAAATTATTTAAACTCTTAAATCCATCATTTTTTCTTGAACAACTTCAATACCTCTCTAATAAGTAAAAAGGAAAAACATTATGTGCAAAAGAGGATTGTGTAGTGGGTTGTAGGTGATCTTGGTCTTTTAAATCATATTAAAATAATTATAAACACCATTTAAGTATCCTCATGGATTAATCACACCTCACCACTTAATTATAACTCTAAAACTCAAGAAAAATCATTACATACTCTCATGAATCTTGAAAATAGGGTTATGAAAGGAGCTCTTTAGCAGACTTGAAAGGTCTTCTCTTTGTTTGATGCTTGTTATGGATTAAATAAATGTTATTCATAAAATATAATATTTTTTAATACCTTCCAATAATATTTAAACATACTATCATGTATCTCAATCCTTATTTTCTCTTAAAATATCATTTTCTATGCAAGGTGAGGTTCTCTTGCTTAAGAATGTGAATCTACACGTTTGTAAACATGTAGGTCTAAATTTCTCTTGTTTAAGGTATTTAAAATGTTCTTTTTGGTCCATTTAGACATTTAATAATACTTTTTAACCTTTATATTAGTTTACAATACCAATTACCTTCTTGAAACATCTCACATTATCTCTATACACCTGATTTACTTGTCAACACTAAGTTGATGGTATTTAGGTCTATAGATATAAATTAACCTCAATTGGTAAATATTATCTAAGGGTATAAAATATATAACCTAAATTAATATAATTCACATGTCACATTTACTAATTATCTAGACCTTAATGGTGCTTACTCATGAAACCATCTCTCATATCTTGCAAGGTTGTAGGTTCACACCCAAGTTATATATGTATTGGGTATATGTTTGGAAGAATTATAGGGGTTAATGGAGTGGAATTTATAATTATTTATGTCATAACTACCATTAATTTATCTTGTATAGGTTTTTTTCCTATTTATTTATACTTGAAGCCTTGTGAGAGAGTTCAAACCAAACATGTTAAAGGACTGTCACTTGAACATGTTCATGGGGTGAACTTATCAATATTATAGATTATTATTTTTAATAAATTGGTAATTAACATCAATAATAAATAAATTTTCATATTTGTTTCTTGAGTAACAAAACATAGAAGTAACATTATTCCTTTTAGACTCAATAGTCCTGAAACCTGCTACAACAAGGTCTTGATCAAAACACCATTTAGCTTGCCTAGATCACTTTTTGGTGGATTCACCAATCCCAAAAAATTAAAATGGAATAAAAATAAGATTAAATTATCCAATATTCACTCCAAAACCATGAATATTCTTTTTCTAGGCATTTTTGACAATCAGTTATAGGTAATTCTATGCACAGTCAACATACTTTGTTAATATCTTTGAAACTTAACGTTGTTGGTACTTGTGAGAGACCTAAATAGGATAGATAAGGTTTTATGGAGATTATTATATTTATTTCCTTACAAAAAAAAAATTATTCATGCCCAAATACATCATGGCTTTGATAAACCTACTTGCCACCTCAAAAATAACAAAAAATAGTGTGTTTTCTATATTTGTTGATCCCATATGCTAACTGGTGATAGAAGATAATTTTAGATAGATATTTATACCCTTGAGGATCTATAAAAATCAACCACATGCAGCCATTAGCTTTTAAACTCACTGAAATAAGAAAAAACCCTGCCTATGGGTTTTTAGGAGGGATTTGGGTTGCTTAACTTGTTAATAATTGTTCATAAATCATAATAATTCAATATTAAAATTAATGACTAGAATATCAATAAATGAGGGACCATATCAGCCCTAAAAATCACTAGATATAACTCTATTTCATCTTCATGAAATGAACACTTGAAAATGGTCATCATTAGATTGCAAAAAAGGTCAATAGAAGAGATAAAATGTGTTTGGGTTTCTTTGGATCTACTAACACTACCAAAAGCCTACTTTCACCCTAAAAACCTATAAGAGACATGAAAACATCCATTTAAAACATTAAATAACCATCTTGATGTTTAAAATTTTCTTTCTAAGCTGTTGACAAGTGCCTTACTACATTATATCTCATTTTCTTGATCTTTAGAGGGTCCCACCATTCCTTGTACATTGAATTAACTTGGGTGACCATGGGTGAGGGATAAATAAAATTAAAATATTATAAATGTGTTAGAAGACTCAAAATTAACTTAATTATTTAAATTATCAAAGGTAATTATTACCTTAATATATTTAATTTTACCTTAACTTTTGCTAAACATGAAATAACAATGTTTCATATTGCCATACCTTGTCTCTACAAGGTCACTTTCACCATATGACATTATATCACCTATTTTAAGGTCAACATACCAATGATACACCATGGGATAACATACCTTGATATTTTCAAATTAACCTTAAACTTTTATAATATACCTTAATCTTTCCAAAACTCAAATAAGACCTTCATGAAGGGATGAATGACAAGACTAGACTCTTGACTCACTCTCATAGAAATTAAAAGAGACCCTAAGATGACTAAACACACCTAAAAAAATACATTTTATGATAAATCTTGACCCATAGGTTGACTGATAGAGTAAGACCAAAACTCCCAAAGGCTACCAGCAAGGTTAGACAAGTCTAGAAGAATTTTTTAAAATTATCTTAACCCATGGTGGCCAATTTTGGATAACGTGTATCATTATCCAAATCAGAGAAGTGATCATGAAATATAAAATATGTAACATCATCATCATATTCAACATGATCATGTAAGTTTTTTGTAGTCCTAGTGGCCATGGTAATCAGTGGACTCCCTTTTATGTTAGAATAATGCCTCAGTGTTTATTATAAAACATGCTAACAAGGTTTGTGTTAAACTATCTAAGGACATGATAGACTAGGTAACATTTGTTAAACTTTAATTGATTTTTGATGTAATGGACTTTAGATAATTAGTATTTAAGGAAATTTAATCACTTGTTTCTAATTTTACTTTCTATTTTAAACCTATGTAGGTTTTGTTGTAGCCCAAATTTGCACCCTTGGAAGATTATCAAGCCTTCAAAATTTGGCATAACATGGAGACAATCCAAGAGTGTGGGTGAAATTTTTGTGGATTAAATATCTAGGTTAAAGGGATATCTCTGATTGATGTATCACTTAGGATATTTCACTAATCTACCAACTTTCTAGGAAAAGAGAGAGAAACCTACTCTAATAAAGGTGATGTAACAAATAATTTGATCACTACCAACAAATTGAAAGTGAACCTAAACCATGAGACTAACATAAAATAAACACTACTCCTAATCTACCTCTCTACATTAACATTTCACATGAAGGTTATGAAATATTCTTGGGTTAGGAGAACTAGTGAAGAGGTCATATAATGACACTAATGAGTAGACAACTCAATTAACCTTCCACACTTCACTTGGACAACTCACAAGACTTGTAAATAATCTTTCAAACTAAATATGAATTCTAGAAAAGGAGAAAATTCCAAGGAAGCTAAGTTAATCACTTTCCAAGATCAACTAATCATGCACACATATTAAAATCAGTCAAAGGAGGTAAAATAAAAGTTTCTCATTGATTAAACACTTTTAAATGGGTAGGTTTTTGCATACCCAAATGGAGGATCAATACATAGCCTATAAATTATAAATTTATACATAAAGTGCGAGAAGAGAGAGCGAAGGGGCATATGATAGCCCATTTACAAGTATCACTCTTGATGGATCAAGTTGAAATCAAGAAAGAGGAGTTATGAATAGTCTTAAGATGATCTAAACATGTTTTCATTTGATCTGATGATCTATTTCAATATGTTTCTAGATATTCCTCTTGCATTCAATTATTCATGTTATTGGAGGAGTTAGAGCTTTACCTTGACACCTAGTGGGAATCTTCTTGATTTATCAACACTTGGGAATTTTTAAGTTTATTAAACTATTTGTAACTAACTCAAAACTCTTCCTTTACATATTTTTATTCTATCTAAAGGTTCCCTTTGACTCATCACTTTATTCTTTTCTTAGGTTTCTTGAATCCCATTGGTTTCATTACACCTCTCTTTCCCAAAAGCCTCAAAATTTGACTTTATCTACATGACTATAATAACCCTTCATGAAGGACTTATCTATGTCTTAACATACTTGAATAAATTACATTGGAAGATTAAATAAATATCCAAGGCTTCATATTTCACCTTAGCACATTTTTACCCTCAATTTATTATAACCCTCCAAACAAGCAAAGCTCTTTGTGTAGATCAATCCATTAATCCTCCTAGAGAACTAGACATGGATTTTAGTACCCAGTATGGCCTTGTATCTCCATGCCCAATTTTATGACCAAAAATAAAGTGAAATTATAATTATTCACTCTTATCTCTCTCCAATTAGGCCTCCATTCACCCTCTAGGCCTATAAATTGAGTTTTGGCTATATACTTCTCCCACACGTGTTCAAGTACATCTATACAAAACTAACAAACAAGCCTATAATAGTCCTTTTAGCCATTTTTTGTACATTATACCTATATACATGCCAAAAAACAGCATAAAATGGTGCTCAAAGAAGTTTTGAATATCATCCATGTCATTTATAATGTTCATTCAATCTATCTAGAGTGATTGAATTCATCTTCTCTCTAATCTGGTCATTGCAAAAATCCTTGGCAGTTTGAGACTACTTTATAGTCTTAGCAAAGGTTCATAAAGATTATATTATTCATATATCACCTAATTAATTAATATTTAATTAAATTATGGTACATAACTATCCCTATGAGCTTGGTTTCCCATGTAAATTATCCATACTGTACTGAGTAAGAGAATGTAGCCTTTCAAGCTGATAAACTATGTTTGGTGAGGTCAAGGAGAGTCAAATGTTTTAAAAAGCTATCATGTAGATTATTTTTGGTTCTAAAAACCTTATATAGTTCCATGAAACCAATATTTATTGGTTAAAATAATCTTATTTCCCATATATATTCATTAGACCTCCTATAACCTTCATTGGTTGATGTTACGATTTATGACTAGCTTTGAAGCAAAGACCCTAGTGACTGTATTTTATCCTTTTCCTCATTATTGAGGAGTTAAAAAACTTATTAAATGTTTCATTTAATACTATATCACTTTATTATATATATTTATTTTATCATTTCACCTTCTATCAAACAAACTCTTTGCCACTCTTCCCAACTTTGCACACAGGCTTGTGTGTGTGAGTTTAGGCCTATTAGGCCTAAAAACGTCTAATAAAGCTTGACACTATATTATTTATCTCTGAATATCATAAATAAGTGTCATAATATAATATTATATTTATTTTCATATGATTTATCCATCCAATAGTATGTCCTTGAATCTAAGTATGTACCTCTCTTATTTGACTAAGTAGACCTATAGAAGTTAATTTGATGTGTGACTGTAAGGGTTAAATTAGGTTTATTTTAAACATTTAATATATGTTATATTTATGTATTATTAGAATTATAGTGGATATATACACATTTTACATCTATACAAGATCCAATTCCACTGTTATGCATTGAATCCCTTTCATCAAATTTGAAATCAAACTTAAGTTACTAGGCAATCCTATAGGTAGTCATTTAGGTGAATGTTGACATTTTAGAATTTATGAGCTCAGTGAAAATCACTAAGGATTTTAATTACATTTATCATAATTTTTATAACTCATTTATCTTCTTTTTAACCTCTATAACTTTTTAAGACCTTATGCATGCTCAGCTTGACCATACTTGTATGCCTTTTCCATATCTTGTCTATAGTTCTATTCAATACATGGCTTTAGGTTTTCATTTTATCAATACATTGATCATATAATTATAACACTATTATTTTTAAATATTTTTGAACAAGAATCTTTTCTCTTTATACTTCACATTTATATCTTTAGATCTCTTCATGTTAATTCAAGGATTCAAGTTGTCCAAGCCTACCATCTGCCTGTAGGTGGTTATTATGTGTCTTGACCTTGAGCCTTAATGCCACATCTTCTCAAATAACTATGAGACACATTTAGTGTGAAAAAAATATATTTAACTCATTTTTTATACCTTTAAAACCACTTTATGGTGTACATTTCAATACATATCTCATGAAATACAAACCTATAGGTTAGCAAACCTATAGATATGATTTTTTTTTATATTTTTAAGCCTTATATGATACAAGTATTGATAATTTAAAACCTTGGAATCACTTATCCATTATTTAATTTCATTATTTATGATTTTATGATCATCATATCACTTTGACTAGGCAAGACAAGACCTTTTCAACCATTGATGTAGAGGCAACCTACATACAATCATTGAAGTGAGTGATCATGTGACTCTTTGGAAGACTAGTATAAATTGATTAGATTATTACAGAGCCTTGATTTAATTTATAATATTTTGGAAAAATTTTATGATCATTTTGATGTATTGGACCTTGTAAAAATACTTGAAAACTCATGTACAAACCTATAACTTGTCCTTATGAAGCTCTTTTGCTCAAACACCAATACCACATAGGCCAATCTTGGTGAATGAGTCTATGATATATGTGCTCATACTTATAAATATCCTTTCCAATTTATCTCATACTTCTAAATAGTTTTAAACTACCATCTTGAGGAGAAATAATGAGCCTATGGGGTTTAGCACCTATTTTAAGCACCTTAGCTCCTTAACAATTGCTCATAAATCTAAGGATCTCAAGTAAACAACCAATTACATTGATTGAGATGCCATAAGGTTCATTGAATTTGGTTAATAAATTGGTATCTAACTCCACCTATATGGCCTATACCATCCACATTAAAATAACCTTTATGAGCTTGTAAGGAGATCAATAGGATAAAAATGTGGCTTTTGCCTTCCTGAGTCTTGTGCAAGCTTCTTGAGGGTTAAAATGTATTTTTTGGAGATGGAGAGACACTTTTAAACCATTTTCACCTAAATATGAGCTCATTAAGTCCATACAAGTGCTTGAATCTCCCTTCTTTAACATTGAAACTACCATGCTAAATACCTTATGACTTGTACTATCATATCTAGCCTATATAAACGTTGAATAACTTATTTACCATCTCTTCAAAGTGTATAGTATGTGTATTTCATCTTGAACATCTTTAGGAGTGGATTTAAAACCCTTAAAAGGCATTTACAAGTACAAAGAAGGCTAGTGCATATTGGATGATCTCATAAAGAGGACATACATCTATCTAATACATTTTAAGACTTCACATGATTTATTCACCATTATATTTAACAACTCATGAAATAAATATGCTTTAGGAAAGCTCACATTGGTCACAATGAAAACCTTATCATTGTCAAAAACCTTAAAATATGTTAAATTACCTTAATTTTCTTAAACACGGATTAAGACTCATTAACAAGGTTGACAAGCAAGTTTAAAACTATAGAGGTTGATCCTTTTTGTCCTAGGGGAAAAAAATTGGTCATTAGGTTTCATAATAGGCTATTTTGGAGGAAGATGTGGAAAAGTATCAATTTGAATGGGGTATTCATATGGAATACCTAAAATCATAACTACTTGGTGGTTATATATATACTTTAATAATCTATATACCAAATATGGGATTATATGTATCTTATGTATCCATGGACCTCCTAATAACATGTAAAATGTGCTATTGTTGGGAAAAATTAAGAATGAAGTATCTATAGTAGTATTCACTATAATAAGTGGTAACACAATACCCCTAAGAGAGTTTTTTCTCTTTTCATTAAAACAATTTACCACTTTTGTCAAACCAATCAAGTCTGTACGAGTATACCCAAGACTACTAAGCAATGTCATAATGCACATATTTTCACTTGACCCATTATCCATAGTGACATTATGTATAACATGTGATTTAATGAAAGCACATGTCAATAAAGGTGAATTATCAGATTCATCATCAACTATTTCACATAAATTCAATGTTATTATAGGTTGGTGTACAAGTATGCTGACAAGTATAAAAATAAGACTAGTTATAAGATGAGCCTCCTCAATTCTATAATTATAATAACTTGAAAGAGGATGTGCATTATGAGTCATATGTACCTCAAGATTAGTCTTGGTATCTTTTTCCATGTGTTTTGGAAATGGATTTGAAAATAGATTAAGCTTTACATGAGTTGTGCAATTGAATCATTAGTAGGTACAATAACATCATCTAGATCAATAATCTTGTTCTCAATTAAGTCTTATGTATTATGTCTCAAGCCAAACCATTTTATATTTGAATGTATTACACTTATATGCTAATCATGATATTCATTGATACTGATCCCCCTATTTATTTATTTTGTCATATAAGTATTCTTGGTTGAGGGAGAGATATGAGGTTGCACCTGAATAAATTTTATAACACCTTATGAGGATAAATTATCACTAATATTTATGAAGATTTAAGTTTGGAATTGATCATCCAAATTATTTAAATTAGTATTGATTAGAGAGGAAGGTCATAGAACCATCAGAAGAAAAAATAATTGTCTGCTAAGAAAATATTAGTTAGAAACTTATGATTTGATGCATAGTTAAAACATGTGGCATGGAAGGCTCTAACATGTATTTATATATCATATTTACCATCAAATGGTGTGTTCTTAGGTTAAATTAATATTACATTATAGGTATAATTTTAAATATATAGGGCCAAAGGGTTTTGTAATAATTCTTGAGAGTTTACCAAATGAACCGCTCTATGAGAACCTTTTTCCATCAAATAAAACCTAGTTTTAAGATTTAAAAATTATTTCACAAGTGCTTGATTGGTAGACACATTATACTGATCACAAACATGTGGTGTTACATTATTTTTAATCTTATGAGGCACAAAAGTATGTTTTGTAGGGATAAACATATAAATATAAGTAGGTTGTGTTTCCCACACATTAGTTATAGGCATCACTTGTGTAGCCAGAGGTGTACACACATGAATATTAGAAGTGGTAATAATATTTTGAACACCTATTTTAGGATTTATGAATCTAAAATTTGGATTAATTTCATTCAAAATTACATCTTTTTGTTCCTTGGATGTGGTTTCCTTAACAATATTTTCATTTTCAACCTCTAGAATAAGGATCTATATATTATCTTTGTCTTTACTATGCTTATTAATTTATTTAAATTTTATAAAAGTGTAGATATTTGTTCAATATATACACCATTAATCTCATCAAAATTTATTCTACCTTGATATTAATAATTATATTCCATTTCATCTTCATAAGCATTTTAAATATTAGGAATAATGTAACTGATAACACATTAATCTATATTTATGCATTCCTTGTCAATATGTGTATCATTACAAGAATAAACATGTATATCATGATATATCCATAATTTTAGCTGGCATATAAACATCAAATTGATTTAAATGAATATGAATATGATTGATTGAAATACCAATTAATCTAGACCTTTAGTGTATAAGTAAAGGAGACCTAACCTTATTCAATGGCATAAGATGTATAAATGAAAGTAATAATAAAGCTTAGTACAAAAGGGAATTTTTTATATTTTTCATATGTGATAAGGGGAAATTATAAATCAAAATTTAAATTCCAACCCACATAGAGGATAAATTTAAAATCGTAAGAAATATAAAACCCTAAAAGATGAATAAACCTAGGGATTTTGGTGCTCAGGTCAATGATCAAGTTTACTAGATTTTTTTACTTATTTTAGATTAATATGATCTAAATAATTTAAAACTAAGGATAATTTAGATTGTGTAAAATGTATAAATACCCTAAATATATAAATTGAGAAATGTATATATACATATTTCACTTAGAATATTCTAACTTGATAAAGAAAAAGAAGGGATATTTACTTAACTTATTTTGGAATTAGTTCTCTCATAATAATCATCACTTATTTCAAAATATTGAATATTATAAAATTTTCACTCAAAACCTACCTAGATGTTATCTTTATAACTATGAATACTATGGGGACAAGTACTTTCCTGGTCTTACTATAGATGCTCTAATAGACTATGCAAATATATAACTCCTTAGTGTCAAGACCAACAAATTTTCCAAAAGAAACTAGTAAAACATGGTTCAATTTTTTTATTATTTAAATAAATAAATAATTATTTATTATTACCATACAATATAGATCACAAAATAAGTTTGATTCAAAATGAAATTAATCACATGAAGCAATTGATCACCTTTTTAAGTATCCCAACATTAATTTATTTGTGAAACATTTAAAACTTGATTCAATTTAATTTCATTATGAAATTCAATAAGAACATGCTAGGTATTATTTATAAGTGGATAATTCAAAACCCATTTCTTTTCATGATAGAAACATATAATAAAAATATGACACCAAATCAAAAAGGTCTATTTTATTTATATCTATTTTTTATGAATTTGAGTGTGTAAAAAAGTTATCATTGTTCCTAGGTTCAATCATTCAATAGTTGAATTTGGAACACAATTCAATCATTAATAAACTTAGGTTATAAGTTAAATTTAATATGGATTCAACATTATGTAAACCATATAAATTCTTAATTATAATTCTTAGCCAATCATTGCTCAAAAATCACATCTAATAGGAAAGGTGTTACCCTAATACAATCATCACATAAACTAGTAATCATTATTTCATTATATGCATGATATCAGGGTTGAAAATACTTAGAATTATATTATCCATATATTCTTTTATTTAATTATTATACTAAGGATCCTTTTAAAAGAGTATTATCTTGAATTAAGGATTAGAAATAAGAAAACCCAAACCTAGCCTAAGACATGGGACTTGATTTCCCACTCAACTAGGAAAACCTAGATATCCACTCCTCATAGTTAGGGTTAGATGTATTTCTCCACTTGTATAAGTGAACCATCTACTTATAAAGACATCATATCAAAAAATACTTAGATAACTAAGCTAATATAAGAGATAAATATATCATGATACTACTAAGATTCTATAATTTTTAAACGTGTAACACTAGAACATTAATTATTTTCTTTCATTAACCCTTAGTATTTAATTCTCATGTTTTAATGTTAGTGAAAGAATAATATAAGACACTCAAATTTTTTAAGTTAATTTCACTCTCACAAAAAGTACCATCTCAAAATAGTATAAAATAGTGTTGTTAAGAATATCAAGGGAGTCTATATTGTCAAAGTAATAATTATTTAACAAGTTTTGGTAACATAATTCTCAAATCCTTAGGAGTAATTTTGCCTTCAAGAGATAGTTTCCATTAATGACAATGATTTATTAGATATTAAAAATTTTCCAAGCTTTACTCAATTATTTAAAAATATCAGGTCACCACCTATTATATTATTATGTTCACATATTGATATCCTTATGTCCTACAAGGTTAAAAAGGTAGGGAAGTATACTTGGAGCACAATGGAAGGCATCCTAAAATTAGTCACTATTATTTGGCTCACTTCTTGAGTTACCTATATGTTGGATTATACACACTTTCATAAGTGGAATAAAGGTTTGATGTAGGTCACCCATTATTAAATTAGAATTAGACCTCACTGAAAAGGCAATCAACCTTCGCCACAAAGCCTCACAAAGTTTTCATGGTTATCTATGTGGTTAACATTGTACTCACTAACTAGCCCATACACAATTAAACCTTACCAAAGGATAATAATAGACACACTCACACATATAAATATGATTATTTTAGACTTCCCAAGTCTAAACAAAATAGCATGTTTTATCACATGAACCCAAAATAATTCTACAACCAACACTATCTTCCCTATGCTTACATAAAGAAACTAAAACACTATCTAAAAAATTGTGTTTGAGGCCAATAATTCAAATTGATGTTTAATTACATTTATTAGGATATAAATACTATAAATAAATTATTGAATTTTTTTATTTATGTAATTAAGCACTAAATAATTTTTAAAAGTAAATGATAATTCCAAACAACATTTTGCACAATAATTATAAGTTGGTAAAATGAAAATAAAATGTTATCTAATTAACTAGTAGAAAATATATATAATTTAATTATATGATTCTACTTTACTATTTATACTAAATATGGCATAAATAAGTCACATAGACATATTATCTTTGAAGGAAAGATTAGATAGTTACTGAGGTAAACAACCATTTTGCACATAAATTTCAAGTTAATAAAGTGCATACAAAAATACAATTAAATAAATTCTCATAGAAATAAATATATTATTTTGAAATTTCCATCATATTTAATAAGATAATGAAATTAAAAATATATAATTAGATTTAAAAAGTTGTGTATGTATGTTATCAAAACACCTAGCATTCTTGGATGACTTTTACAAGTATTAAACTATTCCAATAAACTAATTATGAAAGTTATTTTAATTCTGATAATTTTTAATTGTAAAAATCAATAATAAAATTATTTTAATATCAAACTAGTAATTATAATCCATTTAAAAAGTGTTTCAATTATCATATTTGATAAATTTTATTTTTTGTATCTATATTATATTAGTTCCAAATTGATTTTTATGAGCTATAAAAGCACTAATAAACTACTTGTGAAAATGATTTTAATTTTGACTCTTTATTTACAATTGTTGGTATTGAAATCATTTAACCATTTATCTAATAATTCTAATCCGTTTAAAACTAAGTTAAAATCTAAGATTTATTAAATTTTGGTTTATTTATCTTAGCCTTATTAAAATAAAAAATAACATTTATTAATTACATTGTGGCTAGAAGTCTTGTTTGAATAGCTATCCATTTTTTTAGGCTAAAAAAGGAGTGATACTAAAACTCTAAAAGTTTGTTGTTGTCTAGCTAAAGATTCACATTTCATTTACCTTTGACATGAAATCTATTTTCTCAATAACAAGGGTTTGTATTAAAGTTATTATTTTAATTTTGAAGCCTTGTATTTATGGAAAGTATTTCAATTCCATTCAAAACACCACATGGTTCCTGTTATAGTCTAATAATTTTCAGCTAGGTTTTTCCTTCAAGATTATTTTATACTTGGAACAATTATAACTTATGTGACCAATTTGGGATTTAATTTGAGTGTGATTAAGTTATCAAAATATGACATTCAATAGTAATTATTAACAAAAATATATTAAATTTTTCATCAAATTTTTTAATATTATCACGGCTAAATAACACACTTAGCATGTGCATTGTAACCAAAAACACCATAATGGACTTATCACAGTTTATACCTATAGTAAAATGCATAACTAACTTTCCATTTTCTCCAAAATCTCAAATTTTTAATGAAGATAGACCAATAAGAAATGTTCAAAACCAGAAATAACTAATAGAATAGTATTGAGTCAAAAGGAACCTTTAACTATGGTTATTTTAGTTAATTTATAAACTCATAATAAATAGGGGAATATATCCCAAAGGTGGAGCAAGAGATCACATATATTAGATCAAGCATGCATGTACCTTTGGATAAAAATACCTTTAATAAATCAAATCTTTCATATTCTTCTCTTTTTTTCCCCTTATTTGTTTTAATTCTAATTTTACTTGGTCATTATTTCTTCTTTCTTTATAGGTATTAAAAATGTATGATGACCTAATTTTTATGAGACCTGGATAAATGTGTGTGTGTGTGTGTGTGTGTGTGTGTGTGTGTGTGTGTGTGTGTGTGTGTGTGTGTGTGTGTGTGTGTGTGTGTGTATTTGTATTTGGTTATACATTTTATAGGGTAGCTAACATCACTAATGATAAAAGGTAGGGTTGTACCCTAAACAAAATTATTGGGGGTGGGTAATCACATCCTACCTCTATTCTATCCCTATTATGCATTAAGTTGAACATATATTCAATGATAACAAAGCCATGGCTGAAATATAGATTGTTTTAGTCCTAGGCTCCATTTATTGCATCCATTAGGAATGGAAATATCATCCCCTATTTAGCATAGTTGGGCTATCTAGTTTAACCTTGGTGAATCCTTGTTTAATACCAACATTTTATTTTTATAAATATTTATTTCTATTAAATTTTATTTTATATTTTTTATTGTTGTTGTTGTTGTTGTTATTGTTGTTGTTGTTGTTGTTGTTGTTATTATTATTATTATTATTATTATTATTATTATTATTATTATTATTATTATTATATTTTAATCTTATATGTATGTATGTGTATATGTGCATGAATTCATGTATGTATGCATATTTATTTATTCTTAGGATATAGATAAAGCCATTTGAATATTTACATATTTTAGCTTTTAAAATCAAATTATAAATGCATCAATTTATCAAGTGTATACATAGTTATTTATACATATATTTTAACCCTTATGATTTTAATGTTCCAATTCAATAACAAAATAGTTCATGTCAAAAATGATATAATTTTATAAAATAACACATGGATTCGGGTATTGATATTAAATTGAAAGCTTTTATTTTCCTATAAAATATTGAGCCTATAGTGAAATGAAATATTATTATTAATTTAGACACAAATAATATCACTTAAATTAAAATTTCCTATACTACTAAATGTCTAATAAAAACACTATTTACATACTACTAACAAGAGAGTATTGCCTCTCATTCACACATCATTTATATGAAAATGACAAAATTGCTTTTATTCAAAAAATTTAATGGATTTACACAAAAGGGAAGTAACATGATATATTTTATTAACACCAAAATTGAGGTAATATTTATTTCTCTAATTCAAAGTTAGGGAGACAAAGAGGACGAAAAAACATTTTGAGAACAAGTTATAATCTCCATTTTGAGGGAAATTTAGTATTTTATGTAAAATATAAAAGTCTTAGCTATTTACAATCAATAAGTAAAATTTTTAACATGATTTTCATATCCTACACATAATAAATATGTATGGTACATCATTCTCATTTTATAATAAAATTATTAACAAATAATATTTCTTGATCTAGAAGTTCCAATTAAATAGATTTAAATTAAGCAATGATTACAATCCTATAAATCTTATAATTTTTAAATAATAAGATAAAAAAGTAAATGTGAAACCATGAGGATTACCTTACCTTTCCTCTAATTATTTTTTATAATCCTCTCAAAATCCTTTATACATGATATTTCCTCCAACAAACTTCCCCAACCACACATTAGTAAGGGATATTCAACCCCAATCAAGCCAAAAAATAAAAAATAAATAGAGAACTCCCAAATTTTCCACTTATATAAATTGGAAATTTTCTTGTGTCCTTATCCAGGACTCCACCAAAACTCATTTATGGATGGTTTACTTCCTTACATAGAAGGTACCTTTCTTGTAATTGCATTCAATCTTATTCCATACCCCATTCTTTTCCTTACACTTTCATTTATTTTAATTACATGTGCCATGTGGGTTTACTTTCACAAGTAAAATTTATTAAAAATTTAAATTTTCAATTAATCTCTGACATTCCCACATGGGATTCTTAAAAATTTAATAAATATACTTATAATTTCACTTGCACATTCCACCAAACCTTGGCTAGTCCCTACTATCTAACATCCTTGGGCTTATAAAAAGGCCTATTCACCCATTAATAAATTTTATAATTATTTTTTTTTTAATAAATTTAGCCTTTATTGATTAATATTTATCATTTTTTATTAATTTTTTAAAACACCTCTAGCATCACATGGAAATTTTTTAATATTATATTTGAATTCCCACAAGAACTAAGGAGTTTTCAAATAGATCAAATGCAATGAATATTGAATTTGAAAAGGGAAAAATATTTAAACCTTAGGGGTGTTACACTTACCCCTCTTATTAAATCATCTTTCTAAATGTAAAAGACAACAACTAGGTGTTGTAAGGAAATCTTACTTCCATGAAATAAAATAAGTTATATATGAAATACTCTAATACAATTCATAGCATGCACATTTGTAAAAAGAAAAAATTATTTTGTTATCATATTTTAAGTCCAAATGGTTAATTTTAACATAACCTAATGTTTTATACAACTTAATTCCTTTCAAATGATTTTAAGTTTCTTGAATATTCATAATAAAATATTTACATGCAATACCTTTCAATACTATTTTTAAATATTTTTAATTCTTGAAAAAAGGATTTTATTAATCTAATGCTTAAAATTTTCAATATTTATCATCATTTTCATTATCAATTAATTGTATCATCTCTTAAAAAAAGAGTTTAATAGCATCCCAATGTTTTAATTCAATAGTTGATGCCAATTTACTCCCTAGATCTCCCAAACAATTATCCTCCATAGACTTCCAAAGTAAGAATCCTCCTTATACCTACAAATAAATAATCGTTCTTAAACCTCCCAAGAAAAATTACTCTTTATATATTCTAAGAAATAATCCTCTTTAGACCTTCCAATAAAAAATCCTCCTTAGACTTTCCAAAACAATATTCCTCCTTAGACCTCCTAAGAAAAAAATCCCTCTAGTAATCACACGCAATAATGGTCCTTGAACCTCTCAATAAAAAATCCTCCTAAACCTCATAGGAAATAATACTTCTTGGACCTCAAAATAAAAATTCCTCCTTAGACCTCATGATAAAATAGGAGAGTACTACTTTAGTTTAATCCTATATAATTTCACCATGTCTAGTAAGGGAAGGATGTTTTTAATAATTTGTTCATACAAGTTCCCATCTCAACCATATAGCTTATGTTAAGATATATCATATTCTCCCCCATATTCATACAAGGTTAAAAAACATTCACATCATAAACATACAAGAAACCAAGATTTATAACCAAATGAAAAATTCTCAAATGAATAAACAAGATTATCAAATAAATCAATGGCCAAGTAGCCTCCAAATAATTTAATTAAATAAATGAAAAATTATCTAAATTTAAAATAATGAATTATAAAAGAAAAAAATGAATAAGTAGCCTTAAAAATTCAATTAAAAATAATAGTTTTTGTATCAAAATCAAATTTTAATCATCAATCAACCTAAATCAAATTACAATATAGCAACATAGAAAGTTTTCACATTACTTGCACTATGTGACTTAAGAAGTGACCCTAGGGAGATGGAATATAAATTATCAATTAATCATCATATAATCCTATAATACCTCCTTATACCTCCCATAAAAACTCCACAAGACTCAACAAAAATATTTATCACAAAGTTTATCTTTCTAAAAATTGATAAGGCGTGAATGTGGAGGCACCTTGCTCATAAAGTGACCATTATGGAAGGAGCACTCACAATGAAATCAGATGAAATATTTAGGGTACTAATAAAATTTATTATATATGAAAAGGGAGAAGTGAGTTTTTAGCGTATATGAAGCTCCACTTCTTATCCTATAACTTGGTTTATAAAAACATGAACAAGTGCTCAAAATATCCATCAAATCCCATACTTACATTAGTAATCAAATCATAGATAAATGATGCAAGGTCACAAAACATTAAAAAATATTAAAATAATGAAAATTACACTACACAATATATCTTTTATTGCTCACACAACATGCCTTAATTCCTCATGAATAATGGAACCCATTTTGGGCATCTTATTATTCTCCTACTTATGCTCACAACTATATGGTCTTAGGCCTCTCAATTTTCCTTTGTGGGATGTCTCATTTTATATGTTTAACTAGGTCTTGAAACTCCCTTTATTTTAAGTACTACATCTATGCAAGAAAACTTCATATAAGTAACTTAGCATGAAGGCAAAGTCTTGACATCCTAGTTTTCCTTTGAAAATATAGTTCTCCTGGCTCTTTAGAGTTTGTCCATGGGGTATTTTTGTCTTTTCTATTGTTTTAGCCTTCAAGACATGTCTCATTGAGATAATGAAGCTCGTGCAACAAAAATTCATATTTTGCACTTGGTCTGAAAATGATTAACGCATTTCCCTAGTTAGGTCTTATATATCTAACAAACTTAATTACTAGACCTAATCAGGCTTCCAACCCCCAATTAGGTCTTTGGGGTCCAAATTTACCTTGTTAGTGCTAATCATATTTTTTGTTTTCACTAGGTCTATTTTGTATTTTTCTAAGTCCCATGGACATGATTAAGTTAAAAACCATTATTAGCTCTAGGGAGGGGTTGTTGTTGAGTTGTTCTGATAATCAAGGATTTTATTCAATTATGTCTAGGTTTAGGCATGGGGGTGTTTTACTGTTAATTAGAAAAAAAATTATGAATGAGTCTATGGTATTGAGGGATTAGTTATGTAGTGATAATTAGGGTTCTTACCTCGAATAGGTCTTATCATTTTTTAGAATGGCAATGTAGTGGTGTGTGGGATTTTTTCCTCGCTTAGGTCTTATGAATTATAAGTCTTGTCGATGTAATATTAATTGGGGGAAATCATCAATTTGTTACCCTATGGATTCACTTTGTTAATCAGGCCCAAAGACCCAATTTGGTCTATAAGGCCCCTTTATTTTTTTCTCTATTTTGTGTAGGATTTAGACCCTAGTAAACATAGTGGCATGCTAAGTTACAGACATATTAGGGGTCTTAAGCCTGATTAGGTCTTGGGGGGTATTTAAAATTATTAGTTTTAATAAAAAATTAGATAACTTATTGGGTATAGGAAGCTTATCTAGATTCACCCTAGTGTTATTAAGGATTTAAAATCTTGGTTGACATTTAGAGGTTACAATTTTGAAAAAGTGAAAATTTAAAGACATGTGCATGCCTAGAAACCAAATAGGTATAGGAGACCTATTTTGGATTTTGATATGATTTTTTGGTCATAATTATTTCTTGAATGTCCATTTTAGAAACTATTTTAATCTCTAGAAAGATGGCTCTACAATGGATGTATTGAAATCTTCAATTTTGATAAATTATACTTATATATGAAATGTTTTTATTTTGAAATTAACTATTTGGTTTGGGAAATTTTAACTGATAGATTTTAATGTTTTCTTAATCATTTTATAGGTTTTAAAATTGCATTAAAGTGGCATGGCATCTATCGGGTAGTGGGTTTGTGGATACATTAATGGTACCCAAATACCTTTTTGATGGAAAGCATTTCCCCATGGAGATCTATTTTTATATATATTGACCCATTGGAGTCATTCCAAGGGTTTAATTTTTCATTCCTCTAAGAAAAAATCCTAATTATATCATTTGTTTTTACATTTGTAGTGTAATTTATATCTCCCTCTTTTTCACCCTAATATTATTCTAGTAAATTTTGGGCTCACTAAATTGTAATCAACTTTATTTTATGCTACTCAAATGGATATAAATTTTAATTGAAATTATGGAAGAAGATTTTCATTTCATGCACATGAAATATGGTACATATATATTTCTCTTTAAAGTTATGTTTTCCTAAAACTCTTACATTTTCCTTTTACCTGATTGTGTGAATGCTAGCTATGTAAGAGATTGGGTTTTTAGGTTGATTTTAATTGAGTGAATAAAATTTGTCACCATAACCATAGGAATTTATTTCTTATGTCCCTCTCTTTTATAAATTATTTTTTAAATATTGTTAGTTTTAGGGTTTAAAAGCAATATATTTTAATGTTTATTATGATTTTAAGAAATTTTATCCATTGAAATTATGGCATTGTTGGATTCTTGAATGAAATGGAATTAACCTATTTAAAAATCAATAATTATCATTTTAATTCAAAACCCTCAAAAAAATGATTTTCTATCTTTTGGGAAAATCTATAAATACAAGTTTATTGTTTTTGTTTCTTGAAATATGTTGAAACCCATCACGAATGGAAAAAAAAAATTAAAAATTTCATATAAACTATTAAAACGACTATAACAATGGTAAATTTTAGTTAAATATTCAAAACTATTATAGGTCCCTTATATTGGAATAGTTTGCATTGACCAACTATGTTACCTAGTTCACCAAGACCTAGTAGTTATAGGTCATGGGGAGATTTTCATATCTCCTTTTAAGAGAGGTTGGATGATCCTCATCCCTCCTAATACTATGTCCCAAATTACCCATCAACATATTGGCACTAGAAGGAGGGTCAGATTGGAATATTGAAAAATTTATCCTATTTTAGGCCTTTTGGCCCATCCTTTAAGCTTTACCCACTGTATTGTGTGATCAAAATTCACATCAATAGGGTGGCACCAGGAAGGATTGAACTAGTATTAAATGATAATTTTAAATTTTAGATTTTATAGGAGTCTCTTAGAATGGCATTCCATTTCCTAAGATTAGAAAACCAAAAAAAAACCCACAAATGGATTTTGCCTATCTTGGTGGATATGGCTTCCCTATGAACATTCCAAGGCTTGCTCATGATTTGTATAAGAATACAAATATTTTTTCCCATGAATACACACATGGTGGGATTCATGCTATAGAATAACATATTCATCCACTCAAATATGCCATTATTCATATTCAAAACCAACATGAAGATGCATCATGTCATATGTTTCCTTACTCTTTGGATGAGGTTACTTATGGCTAATACCTCAACCTGATGAATAGATATATTACCTCATGGGATGCCTTTTAAAAATTGTTTGTTAATAATTTTAGTGTGCCTCCCAAACTTATTACCCTATACTATTAGTTTTATATAGCTGGTATGGATCCTAATGAACTCATGAGTACATTCAATGTTCACTTTCACCAGTTATATAGGAGGTTGAAATACCCATTCTTGCAAATTGGAGTGGTTTATATTGAATTATATAAAAAAAATAGATCCCTTGACCACCATGATTAATTTATGAAGTTCATCCACTCTCACATTATTGACATTAACTTACAAATAAACATTCATAATTGAACACAAATTAAAGCCACATGGTTATGGAGCTGACCCATTTTATCTATTAGGGCAACTAGGTGCTTACACCCAAAATCCTTTTATTTAATCACCTAAAATTTAAATCATGGACTAATTTTAATCTTATAATCAATAATTTTCTCAAGCATACAATTAGTGAAACTTCCTTGTGACCAATGGTGACTATGATAGTACATTTAATGCATGTAATTGATTTGATTTAACATTTGAAAAATTGGATGTTCTACTTTATTTTAGCAATAAAGTGTTGGTGGGATATTTTATTTTCATAAATCATGGATTTTACTAGTCACATGCCTAAGAGAGAAAGATTTCCAATGATATAGTGCATCAAAATATCATGTGAGAAAAGGTTCTTAGACACTCACCCAAAGCATGAATCCAAAGACCAGTTCCCATTGGTTTCATCATGCGGTAGTGTATTTATTTATTTTATTAATATGGAGTGCTCATATAAGAACTCAATTATAATTTCATACTTAGTTCCATGTCCAAATCATAACTATTCATTCATTACCTACTTACTAATTAAAAAAAAAAGTTGGACAGAAATTGAGAAAAAAAATCCATTATATTCATTAATTAGATTACATAAGTATTTCATCAACACAAAATTTTCCTCTCATTGTATACATATGTCATATCCAAAATTATGATGGATTCAAGATTACAATTATCAACCAACACTAAGTACAATTAAGGAAAATTTATACATGGGTCTACACTAAACATTTATTAATAGAATTAATTACATAAAGACGACTCACTAATGACCATTAATAAAAATGAGTCTGGGAAGATGTTACATTAAATTTGTAAGTACCTGAGCCTAACTTCCCCTATGCTCACTCTATGTTGGGTCTTCATTGTTGTGCACCTATCTTCTTGTGTATTGTGATAGATTCATGTTTGAATATTATTTTATAATGTCCATATGAACCATTCCATAATTATCTCCAATTTTTGTGCCCTTTCCCAGAAATTTCACTATTGTTCAAGTCATACGTTCTCAATTCCTTCATGTTTCATGTTTCCTTGTTCTTCATAACTTTCCTCTTTTATGCCACAATATTTGACATTGTGTCTCTTCTAAACATGTGTTAATGCTTATAAATCTACCACATGTGATTTTCATGTTGAGAAAACACTACTCATTTTATAATTCCAAGAATTCAAGGAATGAGTTGTAGGTATTTGTCAATTATGATGCCTGTGGTGAAATAACAGTAGATCAAATTAGACTGTTCCATTAATTTATATTATTTGAAGTTTGGGAGCCACCTTGGTTCAGCCTTATCAATAGATTCCTAGTCAAAGGCTGATGCTATACTAAATTAATTGGATATTTATAGTGAAATTTAAGCTATAGTGAGGATCTTCTTTTTTTTTTTTAAAAAGAGGAGAGGGTAAGGTAGAAAGGAAACAAATGTGATTGCAAGTATTTTCCTCAAACATTATGACAAAGTTTTAGTTTCTTATACATACATCTAAACTAATATATAATTTAAAATAGCTAGAGATCAATTTCCATTACAAACTAGGCTAATTTCTAAGGATAAATTAAAATTGCAAGTACAAATCAAGTTTAATTTTAATATTTTTTTTCTACATATAAATAGTTGATGCACATTTTTGATATAGAACAAATTAAAGTGAATCAACTCATGATCTTTCCAACTAACTTAGCAAAGCACAAATTAGCAACCCTATAAATGAGTTAATGTAGATTAAGAATTTAAAGAGCCATTGAAATCTAAGATCTAGACAAACAATTGAGAGAAAATCTACAACTATCAATACAACTCAATAGATAATCTTTGTAGAATTCCTTTAGTTATATTAATTTATGTGAGTATACAAATTTTCTCAAAAACTCTCCCCCTCCCAAATAGTAACATTTCTTATTTATAGAAAATGTAAGTGGTGTACCTGTTAGTTCTCAAGATACATATGTTTACATTAAGGATAGTTGTCCTTGTATGATAATTATATTATACACATGACCTTCTATGTTAGACTTACCTAAAACAATATATGATAACATAATAACCTATAATTTTATATAATAGAATATTCCATTTTTACAAAATGTATGCATAATTATAATGTATAAAATATTCTATTGGGTTGGGTGCAGCCCACCTGGATTTCATTGTTATAGAATGTCGTTAGCCTTAGTATGTTGTTCATTGATAATCTCAATATCTATTGTAGGCTTCATCAAACATCCATTTTCTTGATCTACCAATTTGTCAAATTATTTATCATTCCTCAACATGGATTCCTTGATGCTCCAAGCCTCTATTATCCTCTCTCCTAAATTGAATATGGGATCCATTATTATATGGTTATCATTATTGGATTGGTCATGACTTCTCCCTTTTATCTCCTAGATTTTGGTAGTGGCTCTTTGCTTGAACTCTACATCATCAATCAACCCCATAGCAGTGGGTTATGAAGGATCTATCAACATTGTTCCTAAGAGCTTCTCAATCCTAATGATAAAGCTTCATCCTTCCTTATGATCTCATTAACATTGTTGGGCCATGTACTCAATTGATATACCTTCTCAACAACAATGCCTAATATGGCACTTAAGTGTCCCAAAATAATAGTCTTAAAGTCTAAGATGTATCTCTTTACTTGTACATTGATGTGATTAGCAATTTGGTCCTCTAAAGCCTACCACTATATGACCAAAGCCTTAACTTGAGCTTATTTCATTAAGGAATTATCTCTAGGCATCATGGCCTTCAAGGCCTCAAACATATCAAAGACTCATCGATCATCTTTATCATTTCATTAGGAATAGAGAGGATGGCTTGGGTCTCAAGGTTTTGCTTTTCCATCTTCAAGTTGGCAATTTGTTACTTCAATCCTCTAATGCTAGCCATTGCCTGTACTAATTGGGCTCCAACTAAGCTCTCCACATCCTCTTGATGGATGGGATGTTCTCTTACTACTTATCTTCCAATTAGAGTTAGGCCTATGAAAGGTTCCACCTTATAAAAGGTAAACTCTATTACCCACCATAGCCTTCCTTGTGCTGATCTTCTCTAAGCTTGTGGTATATAAATTGAATAAAATGGTAGTGCTAAGATTAGTTATCTGGGTGGATTCTAAGATTTCCACTTTGGTTCCACTAGATTCTTTAGGAGCATCCATTCTTTTGACACTAGTTACTTTTACTTCCACTATTCTTCTCTCTTTTTGCTCTTTCATCATTTACAAAATCTAGGACTAGAGGTCTTCATCAATGTTGACACTTTTATTTAACGCCCATGAATAGGCCATAACAAGAATATTTTTTAACTTTCCATTTATGAACCAATCAAGAATGACTGATCCATGAAAGTGGAATTCAACACTGAATAAATTTATTTCTTAGGTTAGGTGTACAAAGGAAAGCCTTGGCATTTTTGAACTAGTGGAAACAAGGGCCAACTTAGCCTTCCTCTTCCTTTGGCTGGGTGTTGTGACTAAAAATAGTTCACATTCATTCCATTTTTCTTTCTCAGCCTCTTCCAATTATCTAGGAGCCTCTATAAGTTGCCCTATCTAGGTAGCAAGGTCTTCCTTTATTTCTTCCTTATCTAACCCATAAATGTCTTCAAGATCCTTTAAGACTTCCTCCATTATCTCATATAGCTCAAGAGTGACCATGTCTACATATTCCATTAAATATGGTGGTTGTTATGGAGGACTTAAAGATGATGCTCCTTCCCCTAGTCTTTCCTCCAATTGTTGCATACCAGGGTCCTAAGGAGGTGGAAAAACTATCTGAGGGGGTGCATGTGATGGTGACACCTCTACTTATGAATATCCTTAATATGGTCTTGAGGTATAAGGTAGAAAATGATATTGAAGAGGGTGCATTTGCCAAATTTCCTCTATTATCTTCTTCACATGTGTAAAACTATACTTTAGTTTGTCATTGCACTATCTCAATCTTGTCAACGCCTCCTCAAAAAAGCTTTCCTTGGTGTAAATGTGGTCAAAGACCCTAGTTTGATGCTCATATACTTATTTAAACATCTTCTTGTCTTGAAAATGATTATTTAATATTACTCTAGGGTATCACATACTAAGTTCAACCATTTGGAAGATAAAAGCTCCTCTTTTCTTGGACATCATGTATATTTTATTCCAATATCATGGTGTGGTCCTTCCAATTATAATAGGTAAGGGATGAAGGAGGCCCTTCTTCTTTTCATTAAAAACCCCATCAATCCCATTTATGAGTTAGAAGGTGATTTCTTGCTCAAAAATCTTAGGTGGCACATAAATAGTTAAGCTAAAAGGTGAGGACATGGTTCCCTCAATCCTTATCATGGTACAATCTGGATAGTACAATACATGCCCCATCATATCTATATATCTCTTGATCAAGGAGTGAATCCTAGGCATGGGAGAGCCAATGATAACCTCAACTAAAGAGGGATAGATGCCATCAAAAAATAATTTCATGTGGTTTCTATACTTGACAATATGGAGCTTGGAGTAATGGTGAGAAACTAAGATTCTACTACTAGGAGACCAATTCTTGACATGGGGGAACTTGGTGGAGGCCAGGAAGGCATCAAGTAGGTAGGACATCATAAACAATTATTTTCTAGTTTTTCTCTTGATGGTTACAAACTAACTACCAAGGTGGATACTTATCATTTCCCCAATGGGAGGGTTGAGTTGTTGTTCAACTAGAAAGTCTACATATAAAACCTAGGTATTGTTGATATAGGTAGTTGTGGTAACTCTAGAGATTTTATTTAGTAAGGTCATAATAACCCTATCCCTTCCCTAAATTGGAAAAATAGAATTCTACCTTTAAATTCTTTGAAAATAAAGTTTCCTTGATTGAGCTAAGGTCTAATGATTGTATTTAGGTTATTTTTGGTGGTCTAATCCTTAATTATGGGCAAATCCACATGGGATAAAGGGAGCTTATAGTAACCCTCAAAATATGTAGGGGAAATATAATCTATTATCTTATAAGTTCCATCCCTAACAATCCAATCCTCATCTACTCTGCAATCTATAAAAAGAGGAACAAGCACATCTATGTAGTGAAGTACCTCTGGTCTAGCAACTACATGGCAAAGACTAGACAATTGGACTACTATCAGGTCCTTATATCTGATGTTGATTTCTTCAATTTATCCTCTCATTCTATGTGAAGGGTTTCATTTCATCAATGGTGAAGAAGAGCTTAGACTATTTTTTGTAACCATTATTCAATGCCTTGGTGTCCAAATCTATATCTATGAAGACTCTACCCAAATGGTCCATAGAAAGGTAGAGTTTGACCTCTTCTTTCCATTTTTGCCTTATTATTGCCATGACTTCTTAACCCCTTGAAAATCCTAACACTGACTTGATTGAAACCTCTAGATTGATCTTTTACACTTGAAATCAATTAATAAGCTCAAATTATAATTTGACCACTCATAGTTTCTTTTTTTATGTAAGTTTTAGGTCTTTTAGGAACTTTAATGGTGGAGGTGATTGGGATTAAGGATTGCTCATGTCTCAAGATTTGATTGAGACGTAATTTTATACCTTTACATTTATAGGTGGACAAAATCTATGTTCTACCATCTTTTGCATATGTGGATCTTATGTGGCCTCCATTCATCTTCTTTTCATGGTAATTTTTCATATTTGTTCAAGTGGTAACTAGAGATTGGCCTTTTAATTCTTCCTTTAATTCACACCATTAGATCAAGATCTATGGCTTCAATATGGATCATTGATTGCAATCCTAGGCTTTTAATCTTATTGATCACTACAAGCTTCTAGTCTCATAATTATGCCATTGGGAATAATTATCACACCATCGGTCCCCTATCTCTGAGATTACTCCATGTGTTGAGCCTTCCAAGTTTTGATTGAAGATCTTGCACCATTGGATCCAATTGGTATGAGCAAGTGGAGGCTATTAGATACTATAAAATGCATGATGTTTATTTTAGTTTGAGGATCCACTAAAGACTTAGGTTAAATAATTTAGCCTAATTTTATTTTAAAAATAAATACAAGACCCATTAAAACTTGGAACATGCCCCCTTTACCTATAAAAAATATTTTTTTAACTTAAATTTGACAGTCTCACTTACATCATAGGCATCCTTGTGGATCCCAAATGATGTGAGTATTAATGTCAAATTTAAGTTCATGAAGTCCTTATGGTTGAATTCAAGAGTACCACATGATATATTCATGGAGCTTCCCAAGGTCATGGACTCAATGCACTTCATCAGATCGAAAGAGAAATAGTCATCGGATTGAAATATGAGGCTTTGCACATGATTAGCTATGTTAAATATGTGAGACCCTTACTGACATAGTTAGGTGTGAGTATTTACCACTTGGTAACTTCACAAAGCTTTAACCTTTCAAACTTTGGCTTGCACCATTAGATTACACCCTGTAAATAATTGTTGACCATCAAATTTCCCTTAATCATGCATTTTTGGATCAAAATGCATGATCAAGCATGGTTGGTTGGATCCCGCAACATGTACCATGTTTAAGTTAGGACCATCAGTTAATAAGCTTAGGCTAAATTTTTATTTTAAGGCCCCATTAATATTAATAAATACAAAGTGGGTGTTAGGATAAAAAGTTATCCTAACTTGTTTAAATAAAAGGGGGGGTTTGGCTTAGGAAGTTAAAAGGGGGCATTTCGAAGGGATTCCAAGGGGTGGTTAGGACAAGGTGGAGATATTTAAGAGAATATTGAAAGAATTATTATAAATTTACATTAAGTTTTAGTAAATTTAATAAATGATAATAAGCCTTAATATAAAATTAAGTGTAGATCTAAAATATTATCTTGAATATTCCCACCAAATAATTCCCTCTAGAATTTAAATTCAAATTTTGAGGGTTCCACACCTAGGGTTTTAAACTTAGGGTTTCTCAAGATGGGACCAAGGTTAAGATTTATAAAACCATTTCTATCAAAACTCTTGTGAATCTTTGATTGATAAAAAACTAGTATTTTCCCTAAAACTTGCATTGCTTACAAAACCAAGTAAAATGTTAGAAGTATTAAGCACAGTAGGGTTTAAATGAAAAAAGCCACCTTATCAAAAATAATCATCTTCAAAATATACTAAAACCTAGGAGTAAGGCAAAATTGGTAACAACAAGGTTTAAAACATCTCAAGGGCCCCAATTTTTAGGATTAGGGGTATGTTGGCCCCAATAAATGATGACTCAGGGGGTAAACATTAGGCAAATGTTAGAACCCAGAGACTCTAGTTTAAGTTAATAATTAGATCCTTTACTCTAGTGGATCCATGTCATTATTCAAGGTTTTTTCATGGTTAAAAAAATATTTGTACCTAAAAAATTAAGTTTAAAATATTGGGACATATTCATGTTGTGTGTTTGCTTTGATTTCACTTACTATTTGTCATGGGATCCAGGGAACAACTTCTAAGTTTTATGCCCTTAATTATTTACACTGGTTAGTAGGATTATTTAGGCATTTAAGAGGGTTATTATTTTAGTTTAGGAAGTATTATGTATTGATTTGTTGGAAACCAAGAATTTATAGCCTTGATAGAGATGCCTTTGGCTCCACTCAAGGCCTTGATCCACTACTATACAAATATTTATAGACCCAGTGGAGATTATCCAAATCACCTATGCTTGAAAAGCTTTAGATTTTGCACTAAATTTTTATTTTTTGCATCTTTTAAGATGTATTTAATAATTTATTCAAGGTTGGAAACCAAGGTATCCAGGTTTAAGTATTGTATCCCAGTGTTTTGATTTCAAAAAATCACTTGTAATTGTCAATATTGTCCTAGGTAAGGATGTCTTGTTAAGTGCAAACATGGTTTTATACTAATAGACTAAACTTTATTTTATAAGTGTAATTATTCTTTAAAGATATATTCAAATCTCAATAATGTCTAGGTTTACATAAAACATTGGATCTCTTCATTGGCCTTTACCAGTTTCCTTGTGTTATATCACCAAGCTCACACTTCAGGTTTGTGGTCATCATATGTATGGAGTTCATACTATAATTTGTGAAACATTGGGAATTTCAAGGAGACAAGATATTTTGAGCACCAAACTATCTCTAGAAATACCAATTAAATCTAAGGAAAAAATCAAGAATAGAAAACAAAATCACCAAGATAAGAAAAAAATAGGAAACAAAAAGACAGGAAACAAAAAAGGCAAATAAATATATACAAATAGGACAAGAAAGAAAAGTAGAAAAGAAACTAAATAGACTACCTACTCTCACTTAAACAGTCTTATATATTTTATTCCATGAATACCCCTAGAGGAAATGCATCAGAGTAATGCTTGAGATATTGTCTATTGGTGGGAAAGGTGAACTTTACTCCTTGAAGGTCTTTTAGCTTGAAAAAATTGTTGCCAAGTGTGTTGGTGATATGATATGAGCTAATCCATAGAGGTGTGAATTTTACATGTGTACCTTTGGGTTTAGATGCCTTATCCCAAAGGAGGACTAGTTCTTCCTATATAAATACTTTCACTTTTGACCTTTTGTTAAACCATCTCTTGACTATGGATTGATTCTTACTAAAGTTAAAAAAGACTTCCTCCCTTGAATCCTTCATCTGAAATATGTCTATCAACCTAGAGTTTTCAAGTTCTTGACTCTCTTCCATATATTCCTACATAAATCTGAAGGTGGGTAGCTTGAGGGTGATAGGGAAAATAGGTTCTTGACCATACACTAATAGTAATGGTAATGCCTTTAGGGATTATTTAATTATAAACCTATCTACCCGTAGAGAATATTTGAGGAGCTTGTGCCAAGACCTAGGTTTGTCTTTATCTAATTTTTTATTACCTTGATCAAATTCTTATTAGTGGATTTAGAAACTCCATTTCCCTAGGTTTAATTATTTGAATAAAAATTTAGATAAATCCCATTATCATAGGCCCATTCCATCATCTCTATAGACATAGAATATGATCCATTATCACACACCAAAGAGACTAGGGTTCCAAATCTAGTGAAAATATTTTCTTCTAGGAAGCTGGTCACTTCTTCCATCTTGAATTTTTTGGTGGCTATAGCTTTAGTCCACCTTATGCAATAGTCTACATTAGTTAGGACATTTTTGTGTCCCTCAAAAGAATTAGGGTTAATTAACTCTATGAAATCCAATCCCCATTATGCAAAGGTCTTGTCAATCATCACTGGCTGCAAAGATATGGCTACCTTTGGTTCTTTGGTGCTAAAGACTTGACAAGAATGACATTCCCTCACATGATTGTGAGAATCCTTGAAAATGGTAGGCCAATAGTAACCAACCCTAAGTATTTTTTGGGTTTTTCTTATTCTTGATGGAAGTCCACTACCCATCTTTTCATGTAAATTACTCACAATTTGAGAAGCTTCTTCTTTGGATACACACCTTAAATAGACTCCTTCAAAGTTTTTCTATATAATACTATATCCTTGATCAAATAGTGAGAATATTTGAGTATTACGGCCCTCTTCTACTCTCTTGTAAGTCCTACAAGATAAACACCATTAATCAATAAGTGAATTAGGGAATCATACTAGTCATTAGGTTGGAAGTCTTATTGTTTAACCTGCATGATATGTAGTTTGGGGCTGGTGTTGGAAATCATTTGGACAAAGCCTTGACATCTTACTAGCTTAGTAGTTCATCTCTATATCATACTCTTGTAGGACTGACATCCACTTGCCTCTATACTCACCTAATTAATTTTAACTCAACATGAGTTTTGTGGTAGGGTCTAATAAGATAACATGCACTTTGTTCTTAAGGATGTAATGCCTAAAATTATTTACTACTTTGACCAGTGCATATGCCTACTTATCAATTAGGGAATAATTTAGTTAAGCATTCTTGAAATTAGTACTCATAAAATCAATTGGGTGATCATTCCCATCAACTTTTTGAGTTAGGCTACTACCATGGTGTGATTGAAAGAAAATGAGTATAAATAAAAGTCCCTTGAAAAGTTTGGACTTATAAGTACTGGGGCTTGATTGATTGCTTTTTTGATACTATTAAATGTTTTCTTGTACTCCTTATTCCAAGTAACCTTGCCATCCTTATTAATAATTTTCATTCAATATTTTGATAATCTCAACAAACCTTGAGATGAATTTACTCACAAAATTTACCTTTCCAAAGAATGACTTTAGTTCTTTTCAAATATTTGGAAGCTCTATCTTAGAGATCCCATCTTTAGTGATAATGTGATGTAATAAATTCCCTTCAGTAACACAAAATATGCTTTTCTTAGGGTTAAGATAAATACCATACCTTTTACATCTCTCAAATACTTGTTGAAGGTGTGTGAAATGATCTTCTCTATTTTTGGAGAATATTGTTAAGTCATCCATGTATATTATGATGCATTTACCAACTCGACCTTAGAAATCATGGTCCATGGCTCTTTGAAAAGTACCCCTTGTATTGATCATCCCAAATGGCATCCTTTTGTAATGAAAATTTCCTCACTTAGTAGTAAAGTTTGTCTTCATTCTATCCTCTCTATCAACTAGCACTTGGTTATACCCTGAGAAGCCATTAAGGAAACACATCATGGTAGATCCTAAAAAACTTGTATTACTTGGTCTAGAGAGGGCAAGGGGTAATTGTCTTTTTTAGATTATTTGTTTAGGTTCTTGAAGTCAATGCACAACCTAATTTCACCATTCCTCTTTCTGACTAAAACCCGATTGGCAACCCAAGTAGAGTGTCGAATGGGAAACAAAATACTTACATCCAATAACTTGTTGACTTATTTATGTATCATGGGTTCTAGGATAAGGCTAATAGGCATCTATATTTTATTGAAGGGTTTACAACTTTCCTTGAGTGGTATAATATGGGTGATAACCCTAGGATCAAATATCTTTAGATCACCAAAAGACCATGTTATTATGTCCTTATACTTAGTGAGAAACTCCATAGCCTTCTTATTTTCCACTTCTATGTAATCCTTCCCTACATTAACATTTTAGGGTTGATCTTGGGGTCCAAGATTCATTACATTGTAGTGTTTCCCATTTACCTTGGGAACCTCAAACTTTTTAGTGAGTTTGTCTTCATCAAATAATATTTCTAGTGAAACCATCCCTTTAGGTATCTTATTATCACTTATCTGGATGATATTGCCATTGAATTCCATTTTAGGGGTGTCCTCATCAGATTAATCAATAATATGAGTTTCAAAATCTCCCAATTTAGTCATGAATTCTAGGATATGTTGATCATCATTGAAGACTTAAAAGTGGTTCACATTATCTAGGACTGAGGGGTAAGATACTAGCTCAATAATAAAGTTAGGAGAATCTTGATTAGGCATGAGGTTGGATACAATAGAAGCCAAGCCATTATCAGCTTTGTTTTTATCTCTAAGGATAGAGAGGATGTTGAATGCCTCAAAAGACTATATTAGGTCCCAAACTGTAAATTTATACCTTTTGAGGTATGATAATTTTCATTGATAATTGCTTCTCACTTGGCTGGCTACAAGTTTAGAGTCCCCACAAACTAGTACCTTTTAATTTTGTTTTTAATATAAAATTACAACCCAAAAATGAGAGCCTCATTTATAACCAGATTATTGGTGCATGGGAATTGTAGTCTATATGATACATGATTTTTTTATCAGTAGGTTCTATTAAAATAATAACTCTAGATCTAGAATTTTATTTAACACCATCATCATAAAGTTCCCATAAACTAAGTACAATAGGAGTATCTTGGGAACCAGCCAATTTTGTAGTCTCTAAGGTGAAGACTCCTAAGTCAAAATCAAGAAATTTCACCCTTTCATTGAATACATTGTACTTAGTTATCATGTGTTTCATCCTTGGTTCTCTTTCCACTCTTATCTGATTTTGGACACCTTTCCAAGGTATCCATAGGTGTGAACAATTAGTACATATATATCCATTTAGGGACTTAGTCCACTCTCTACTTAAATGTAGTACATATGCATTGGGAATGTATACTACTTGAATGTCAATAAATTATTTCACTATGGGTTCACTATCTAGTTGCATGTGTACATTTAATAATTCCCTAATGACTTTAACCCTTGACTTGTCTAATTGGGTAACTACCCTATTAGAATTGATTAGAGTCAATCCCAGTTGTTCACGTATTCTTACAGGCATGATATTGGTTGAAGCCCCAAAATCTAGAAGGAAATTATGGTGGTTTTTATCAAATATCTTGACTGTGAGAAGGAATGGGGGATTCTACCTTGGTTGCTTACATGGTTACATTTACACTATCAAACCTAGGTGGTTTCCCAAGTTTCTTAGATAAATACTCTAATAATAAGTCTCTTTGTTCGGTAATTTGAGTTAACTCATGTAAGGTAATATTGGCCTTGATTTTATTCATGTCTTCAACAATGTTATAGCCAGTCTTGCTTGATGAATCAGTACTAGTCTTGGAGGAACTTACTTTGGGTGGATTAGGGTCATTCCTTAAAGTAGTTTCAGGAGGAGTCCCATAGTTATTAGGATGAGTTGAAGTGGTCAAAGGTTTATTCTATTCCCTATTCCTCAGAGGGTATGTCTTCAAGAATTGTTAGAATGCTTAAATCTCTTCAAGAATATTCTCAAGTTTATTATCTTCTTGAAAAGGGAATTGGAGGGTTTCTACCATGTGGACTTGGTCTAAAGGCTTGGATCTAGAAGCATTTGTAGCACCATCCTTATTAAGGACAACTTTAAATGTATCTAGTTCTTCCTAAAAATATTCAAAATCTTTGTAGAATACAATGCAATCAATCTCACCATGTTTAGTAGTGGCATGCACTCTATAGTAGTCAGGCAAAGCAATGTTTATGAGATTAATGTCCATGGTTTTGTTACTAGTAGAGGGTTCATTAGTATTTTTGATGTTGTAGAAGATATCATTATGAAACCTATTTCTTGGTTTGTTGAAATTTTAGAAAGTAAAGTTCCTTCCACAACATTCATCAATATTACAAACTTGTTTTTGTAATTGGAGAAAATTAGTGCTAAGTTTTTTAACCATATTCAATATAGACTCATTCTCACTCTTAGGGGTCTCAAAATTATGGACTTGATTATTTCTTGAACTAGGAGTGGGTATTAAGTCCTTTTGATCATTAGTAGAATATCTATTAGTATTTTGGTAACTTAGGAATCCCATATTTTGATTAGGCACAACATAACTAGTAGGAAAAATGTTTAGAGTTGGGACTTGATTAAGAGATGGAGCATTTTGGTTATTATTTAGAAAAAGGTTCAGAGCAAGAATTTATGGGTTAACATTGGGAATAGATTAAACAATGTGGCCTTGTGGTTGCATTTTATCACTAATAACAACTACCTTAAAATAGGCTTGGGATAATGAAGCTATAACTGGGATAAATATCTTTAGAAATATAAAAGTCATAGGATCTACTACATCCTTTTAGATCTCTATGGATAGAACATCATTAGGTTTATAAGGTTGCATAGACCTACTATACATTTTTTGGAATCTAGCATTAAAAGATCCTATAGGCTCACTAGCATCTCTTTAGATGGTTGTAAATTGATGATAAATGACACAAGGACTAATAATCTTACCAAATTTATCAATGAAAATGGTGTTAAAATCATTCTAAGAGGTAATGTAGTCATCAGGAAAATTAAAGAATCATTCATATGTTGTATCTTTAAAAGTAAAGGGAAATAGTCTACACGTTACATCCTCATGTATGATATTTAATAACCTCAAAATATATTTAAAAGACTTAACATGTTCCTCTACATTTACAACACTAATAGGTAAAATATGGGCAAATATTTCTCAAGATTATGTGGTAAATCATGGACTACCCCTTGTACATTAATGGGGGAACTCCCTAGCCAAGCCATAACTGGATGTGGTCTGAATGCAAAGGATTCTTGAATAGGAGAAGTGGGAAAAGACTTGGAAAGTTTTCATCTACCTTTATCATACCTGGTTCTCTAATGGCTTTATATATCAAATAAAGGCTTTCTTGTTTTTTAGCATGATTTCTTGTGACTTCTAGGAATTTCTAGCTTGAAGATTTGAGATCTTATTTGAAATATGGTGTATCAAGTTAATTTTTACAAGAAGCAAGGAGTAGACATGCACACTATGCTAATTCTACAAATAGCTACGTAAAAATGACAAGGGACATCGAATTTCCATAAAGGTATATCAGGAATGCATCCTATTGTGCAAAGATAATTGATCTTTACAAGATGAGTTTGAGATGAACCACAATTTGCAAGGGATATCCTAATCTTTGATTAGAATAAGTAGTTATAATTTCAAATACTATAGATCTTCAAATTTAAAGTCATATTTACCATAATCAGTAGTCATTTACAAAAGAACTATGATATTTTCCTCAACAAAGAACAAAGATTTGTTAGAAACCTCTAAGACTGTCAATGCTTACACTTGGGATCAAAGAATTAACCCCAAAGTCTTAAAGATGACACCAATCCTAGGATAATTAGCATTAACATCCCTCCTACCACCAACAAATCTTCTCTTGTTGATGCTTCCAAATTTACCACAAGTGATTTTAGTCTTCAAATAACACTACTCATTTTAGAATTCTAAGAATATAGGGCATGAGTTGCAAGTATTTAGTAATTATGATGCCTGTGGTGAAATAGTAGTATAGAAAAGTAGATTGTTCCACAAATTTATATTATTCATTGGTTGGGAACCACCTTAGTTTAGCCTTGTTGATAGCTTCCTAGTCAAAGGTTGATGTTATACTAAATTATATGGATATTTATAGTGAAATTTAAGCTATAGTGAGGATCTTTGTAAAAGAAAAAAAAAGAGGAGGGGGTAAGATAGAAAGGAAACAAATGTGATTGCAAGTCTTTGCCTCAAACATTATGACAAAGTTTCATTTTTTTAAAAATACATCTAAACCAGTCTATAATGTAAAATAGATAATGCTCAATTTCCATTACAAACTAGGCCAATTTCTAAGGATAAATTGAAATTACAAGTAAGAATCAAGTTTACTTTTAATATTTTGTTTCTATATCTAAATAATTGATGCAAATATTTGATATAGAACAAATTAAAGTCAATCAACTCATGATCTTTCCATCTAACTTAAAAAAGAATAGATTATTAACCTTGTAAATGAGTTAATGTAGTTTAAGAATTTAAAGAAACTATTTAAATCTAAGATCTAGACAAATAATTGAGAGAAAAACTACAATTATCAATACAACTCAAAAAATCTTTGCATAATTTATTTAGTTATGTTAATTAATGTGAGTATATAAATTTGCTCAAATAAATTTCCCCTATCAAATGGTAATAATGCCTATTTATAAAAAAACATAGGGGGTATACCAGTAAGTTCTTAAGATACATATGTTTAAATTAAGGATAGTTATCCTTGTATGAAAATTCTATTATACACATGACCTTCTATGTTGGACTGACCTAAAACAATATATGCTAACAAAATAACATATAATTATATAATAGAATATTCCATTTCTAAAAAATGTATGAAAAAATATAATGTATAAAATCTTATATTGGATTGAGGGTAGACCTCCTAGCTATCATTTATGTATAATGTCCTTACCCTTAGTATTTTGTTCATTGATCATCTTAATATCTACTACAAGCTTCATCAAACATCCATTTTCTTGATCTACCAATTTGTCAAATTCTTTGTCATTCCTCAGCTTGGATTCCTTGATGCTCTAGGCCTCTATTATCCTCTCTCTTAAATTTAAATGAGAATCATTATTATATGGTTATCATTGTTAGATTGGCCATGGCTTCTCCCTTTAATCTCTTGGATGCTGGCAGTGGATCTTTGCTTGAACTCTTAATCATCAATCAACCCCATAGTAGTGGGTTATAAAGGCTCTATCAATATTTTTCCCAAGATTTTCTCAATCTTACTGATCAAAGCTTCATCCTATATTATGAGCTCATTCACATCATTGTGCCATTTACTCAATTCCTTCACCTTGTCAATAACAATGCCTAAGATGAAACGTAAGTGTCCCAGACTAATAGTCTTGAAGTTTGGGATATGTCTCTTTACCTTTACATTGATGAGCTCAATAATTTGGTCCTCTAAAGCCTATCACTAGATGACCAAAGCCTTAGCTTATTGAGCTTCTTTCATTAAGGCATCATCTCTGAGCTTCATGGCATTCAAGGCCTCAAACATATCAAATAAGGACTCATTGAGCATCTTTATCATTTCATCAAGAATAAAGAGGATTGCTTGGGTCTCAAGGTTTTTATTTTCCATCCTCAAGTTGGAAATTTGTTGCTTTAATCCTCTAATTCTAGACATTACCTATGTTTATTAGGGTCCGACCAAGCTCTCCACATCCTCTTGATGGATGGGATGTTCTCCCACTACTTGTCCTCCAATTGAAGTTAAGCCTATGAAATGTTCCACCTTCTAAAAGGTGAACTCTTCAGTACCCACCACAACCTTCCTTATGGTGATATTCTCTAAGCTTGTGGTATCTAGATTGAAGAAAATGGTAGTGGTAGGCTTAGTTAGCTGGGTGGATTTTGGGATTTCCACTTTGGTTCCACTGGATTCTCTGGGAGTATCCATTCTCTTGCCACCAACTACTTTTGTTTCTACTATTCTTCTCTCTTTTTACTCCATCATTTCCATAATCCAAGGATGGAGGTCTTCATCAATGTTGACACTTTTAGTTAATTCCCATGAATGGGCCATAGTAGGAATCTTTTGTAACTTACCATATATGAACCAATCAAGAATGATTGGACCATGAATTGGGAATTCATCACTGAATAAATTTATTTCTTGGGTTGGGTACATAAAGGGGAGCCTTGGCATTTTTGAACTAGTGGAGACAAGAGCCAACTCAACCTTCCTCTTCTTTTGGCTAGGTATTGTGACTAAATTTAGTTCATGTCCATTCCCTTTTTCTTTCTTAGCCTCTTCAAATTATCTAGGGGCCTCTATAAGATACTCGATTTGGGTAGTAAGGTCTTCCTCTATTTCTTCCCTATCTGACCCATAAATGTCTTCAAGAGCCTTAAATACTTCCTCCATTGTCTCATATGGTTCAAGATCTACCATCTCTACATGTTCCACCAAAGATGGTGGTTGTTATGGAAGACCTAAAGATAATGCTCCTTCCCCTAGTCTTTCCTCTAATATCTACTTACCAGGGTCATGAGGAGGTGGCAAAACTATCTGAGGGGTACTTGTAATGGTGACACCTCTACTTATGAATATCCTTTATATTATCTTGATGTAGAAGGTAGTAAATGATATTTAAGAGGGTGAATTTACCCAATGTCCTCTATTAGCTTTTGCTTATGCATCAACCTATGCTCTTATTTGGCATTATACTCTCTCAATCTTGCCACCACCTCCTTAAAACTACTTACCTTGGTATAAATGTGTTCAAAGACCCCAAGTTGATGCTCATATAACTATTTGGACATCTTCTTGTCTTGCAAATGATTCTTTATTGTTCCTTTAGGGTCCCATGTTCTAAGTTCATCCATTTGGAAGATAAAGGCTCCTCTTTACCTAGACATGATGTCTATTTACTTCCAATATTTTAGTGTGGTCCTTCCAATTATAATAGGGAAGGGATGGAGAAGGCCCTTCTTTTCTTTGTAAAGCCCATCAATCTCATTGATGAGCTAGAAGGTGATTTCTTGCTTGACAAGCTTGGGTAACACATAGATAGGTAATATAAAGTGTGAGGACATGGTTCCCTCAATCCTTATCATGGTGTATTATGAGTAGTACCGTACATCCCCAATCATCTCTAGATATCTCTTAATTAGGGGGTGATTCCTAGTCATGGGAGAGCCAGTGAAAACATCAACCAAAGAGGGATATATGCCATCATAAATGAATTCCATGTGGTTTCTTTAAGTAAAGATATGGAGCTTGGAGTAATGATGAGAAACCAAGATTTTGCTACTGGGACACCAAATTTTGATATGGGGGAACTTGGTGGAGGCCAGCAAGGCATCAAGTAGGTAGGACATCATACAAAATTATTTATTGGTTTTTCTATTGATGGCTATGAATTACCTACTAAGGTGGATACTTGTCACTTCCCTAGTGGGAGGGGTGAGTTTTTGTTCAACTAGGAAGTATACATATGAAACCCATGTACTATTGACATAAGTAGTTGTGGTAGCTCTAAAGATTCTATTTAGTAAGGTCATAATAACCCTAATCCCTTCCCTAAATTGGGAAATTGGAATTCTACATTAGAAGTATCTAAAAATAAAGTTTCCTTGATTGAGCCAAGGTCTAAGAATGGTATCTAGGTCATTTTTGGTTTTCCAATCCTTAATTATGGGTAAATCCACATGGGACTAAGGGACCTTATCATAACCCTCAAAGGCTATAGGGGCAACATAATCTATTCTCTTGGAAGTGTCATCCCTAACAATCTAGTCCTCATCTACTATGGAATCTATAAAAAGAGGAGCAAGCATATCTATTTAATAAAGTACCTCTAGTTTGGTAGTTACATGGTGGAGACTAACCAATTAGACTACTATCATGTCCTTTTATTTGATGTTGATTTCTTTAATTGTCCTCTTGTTCTATGTGAGGAGTTTTATTTAATTGATGGTGAAGAAGATATGAAACCAATTTTTTCAACCATTATTGAATGCCTTGGTGTCCATCTCTATATCTTTGAAGACTCTATCCAAATGGTCTATGGAAAGGTAGAGTTTGACCTCTTCTCACCATTTTTGCCTTCTTATTGCCATGAATTCTTAACCCCTAAAAAATCCTAGCATTGACTTGATAGAAACCTTTAGATTCTACTTTTGTGCTTGAAATCAATTAGCAAGATTTAATTATAATTTAAACACTCACAATTTCCTTTTTATGCAAGTTATAAGTATTTTAGGAGATTTAATGGTAGAGGTGACTAAGATTAAGGCTTACTCATGTCTCAAGATTTTATTTAGACTTGATTTTATACCTTTACATTTCCAAGTGGACAAAATCCAAGTTTTTCCATCTTTTACATATGTGGATCTTATGTGGCCTCCATTCAGCTTCTTTTCATGGAAATATTTCATATTTGTATAAGTGGGAATTAACCATTGGCATTTGAATTCTTCCTTTTATTTCACACTATCAAATTAAGATCCATGGCTTCAACATGGACCATTGATTACAATCCTAGGATTTTTATCTTATTGGTTGATATAAGATTCTAGTCATGTAATTATACCACTTGGCATAATTGTTGTACCATCGATCCCCTATCTCTAAGATTACTCCATATGTCAAGCCTTTAATCTTTCCAAGTTCTACTTATAGATCTCACACCATTGGATCTAATTGCTACAAGTAAGTGGAGGACATTAGATTTTACAAAATGCATGATGCTTATGTCAATCTAAGGATCCACTAAAGACTTATTTTAAACAATTTATCCTAAGTTTATTCAAAAAATAAATAAATAACCCATTAAAACATGGAACATGCCCCATTTTCCTAGGCAAATATATTTGTTTCACTGAAATTTGATGGTCTCACTCACATCATAGGCATCCTCATAGAGCCCAAATGATGTGAGTGTGAATGTCAAATTTAATTTTTTGAAGTCCTTATGGTCAAATGAAAGAGTGTCATGTAGCATATTTATGGATATTCCTAAATTCATGGACACAATTTGCTTCATTAGATCAAAAGAGTGATAGACATTGGATTGAAATCAGAGGCTTTGCATGTGATTGGTTATGTTAATTATATGGGACCCTTGTTGACATAGTTAGGTTTGAGTAATTTCCACTTGGTGACTTTGTGGAGCTTTGACCTTTCAACCATTGGTTTATACCATCAGATTAGACCTTATGATGAAGTGTTGACCATCAAATTTTCCTTAGTCATGCATCATTGGATCAAAATGCATGATCGAGCATGGGCGGTTGGATCGTACAAAATGCATGATGTTTAAGTTAGGATCACCAATTAATAAGCTTAGGTTAAGTTTTTATTGTAAGGCCCCATTCATATTAATAAATATAAAGGGCATCTTAAGATAAAAGGTTAGGCTAACTTGTTTAAATAGAAGGGGGGGTTTAGCTTAGGAAGTTAAAAGGGGGCCTTGCCAAGGGATTCCATGGGCTAGTTAGGACAAGGTGGGGATATTTAAAAGAATATAGAAATCCTTATTATAAATTTTACATTAAGTTTTAATAATGTTAATAAATGAGACTAAGCCTTAATATAAAATTAATCTTAGGCCTATAATATTATCTTGAATATTCCCACCAAATAATTCCATCCAAAATTTAAATTCAAATTTTATGGGTTCCACACCTAGGGTTTTAAACTCAGGGTTTCTCAGGAAGGGACCAAGGTTAAACTTAGCAAAATTCTAGTGAATATTTACTTGATAAAAAACTAGTAGTTTCCCTGAAACCTACATTACTTACAAAACCAACTAAAATGTTAGAATAATTAAGCACACTATGATTTAAATGAAAAAATCCCCCTTATTAGAATAAATGATCTTCAAATTCTACTAAAACCCAAGAGTAAGGCAAAATTGGTAACAACAATGTTTTAAACATCTCAAGGGCCCCAATTTTTAGAATTTGGGGTATGTTGGCCCTAACACTAGGCTTCTTTCTGTGCCATTGTATTTTAAAAGTATTTAGGAAAAATAGATACAAAATTGAGGGTCCAACATCACCTCATATTAAAAATGTCTATGATCCTCCATGACATGATAAATAAAATAAGAGAGAACCAAGTGATGATATAATTCAAAGTAAAAGAAATGCAAATAATGCCACACTTTATTGAGAAAAAACAAATTACTAAACTTATCTAGTGGCATATGCCTTATTAAAAAAAGGGAAGTATCACTTAGAATGGTAGGGTCAATGTATATTAACATTGAAATGGCCAAGAATCAACTAGCCATCTAACCTCTTAAACTTACATGCATGTATGGGATGAATGATATGAATCATAAACATACCATCCAAATGGACATAAAGTTCACTAGAGTGGCACATAAACTTGGATTCATAAACCAACACATGCATACTAAGATTAAAAAAATTTATTCTTAAGATGTCTATCATGCTAGGCTTTATTTTTTATTTCTCAACTCCTTAACTGCAATGTGTAATAAAATCTATTGCATCTAGCTATAATAAAGTATCTAGACATGCTTTTAGATATTCCTAATCATCCAAAACACCAACATGTGTAATAATAAATAAGGCACAAGGAACTCAACTTGGAAAATTACTTTAGCACCAAATATAGGGTTAAAATGAGTACTCTTGTTCAACCATGTATATGTGGTACAATATGCCCATAATACCATAAAAATGTGATCATCCTAGTTATTTTAAGAAATATTGTAAATATTCATCAATGTATGACCCAATATTTATTTAAAATATTTAGCTATACCATTCCCCTTAGGGTGATATGGTGTAGTCTTATGGTGCACAATCATGAACTTGGCCAAAAGGATGAAAATTATCTCATTAAGGAAATGAGTTTCACTATCACTAGTCAAGATTAAAATACATACATATCTTGTGATGATATTATCCCAAGTAAATATGGTGGAATTTATAGTATTATAATGCTATTTGGGTGCAACTTTATCCTAGTAAGTGAGGTAGTCAATGGAGATAATGATATAACACGTGATAGTATGCCTTGTCATAGGAGTAATGGACACAATAAAATCAACATGCCATTTCTCAAAGGGTTCATGATTAAGTATTAGATGAAGGGTAATACCATCACGTTTGTTTGTTTTACCCATGTGTTGATTGATATCACATTTTCATACATAAGTTTTTGCATCCTTAAATAAAGTGGGTCACCATAACCCTGATAATAGATAGTTTTGCATTAAAGCATCACTGGAATAATATCCTCTAGTGACACCTTAATCAACCTCTTAAATAACTTTAGTATGATCATATTGCATCATACATCATCATAATACTTCATCCCATCCAATTTTATAAATGTCACGTCTAATTAGCTGGAAAGGATAATAACATATAACCAGTTTCTTTTTCTCTTGAGTGTTGAGGTGGGATGGTGCTAAATCTATGTTAAGGAATGCTATAATATATTCTAATTACTTAGGTATGTGACTTAATTGAAAAAAATTACATTCAGTAAGTAATCCTTGATGGTGTACACTAGTTCACTAGATTCAATCTGTGATAAGTGATTTGATCCACAATTAGTCTTACTCAATTTCACAATCATAGAAAATTAAAATTCCTAAAAGAGAATAATCCATAGAAAATGTGTCCATGCAACACTGGCATATTAAAAAGGTACTTACGTACTTCAAATCTATAAATAAAGTGAATAGGATGGCCAACAATTACTGATGAAACTTATGGAGCATGTATACCATGCATAAGGATTCACATTTTATAGTTGAGTAATTCCATTCAATTAGGGTAAGCTTATGATTAAAAAATTAGATGGGATGGTCAAGACTAAACTCACCAAATTATGAAATGATAACACACATTACCATACCTAAATCATCAACATGTATATGAATGGTTTTGTCTAGTTCAAAAACTGGAGAATGGGTATAGTGATTAGTTTATCTTTGAGTGTTATGAATGCCTATATTTGTCGATAAGAATTAACCATTTTATATAAGTAAATACTCCAATGGAACTATGATCTTATCATATCCCTGAATTAATTTTTGATAATACCCCATGTGTCATAGGAAGGCACAAACCTCACATTGAGTGGTCGATGTTAGAAGGCAAATAATGACTATAATTTTAGCCAGATCTACTAGTATTTCATTGTGATAAATAATGTGACCTAAAAAAATAACAAAAAGGAGTAGAAAAGACACACTTATTTATATTTAAATAAATCTAAAGTTGATTTCAGCACTCAAGCATGAGGTGAATATTATCACAATGATCATGTACTAAACCATACATGATTTAGTCATCCAATTATACTTAAAGGAACTTGTGAATAAAATCCTTAAAATATTTTACCACATTACATGATAACATGGATAGAGAATTATTCAAGCCTAAAGGCATCACATTATAAGTAAAAAAACTCCATTCAATTGTAAATGTGGTCTTTGGTTTAACTTCTTCTATAGTATGAACCTGATGATAACCAAAAAAAATGATTGGTGAAGCTATACATCTTGCACATAGTAAATCCTTATAAAATTTCCTCATTGAAAGGCATTAGAAAAGGGTCAAATATGAAATTATAACTGAGTACCCTATAGTCTACATAAATGTGAATGTGGATGTCCTTCTTGATATTGATCACCATCAGACTCACCCATTCAAGTTCATCAATATGAGTGATAACTCAGTGTGTAACATAATATCAATTTCCTCTTTGACCCAAGTGAACAATTTAGGATTGATTGAATAAGATCTTTTTCTTACTAGTTAAACACATTCAACTAACTTTATGTGTATCTTACCCAAAAAAATATGCACCCCTTTCATCTCTATGTAATTATGTGGGAAAACATAGTGATATTCCTATCAGAGTTTAAAAATATTGGTGACCTTAGTATTATACCAATGATTACCCATAGTGGCCATCTTAGGTGCATCTTCCATTCTAATATTACATTGAACCATCTGGAGTGGATTAGAATATGGCTACTAGATATTCTATAGAGTGTCTCAAACATTATGCACCCCATAATTAGTATGTAAACTTAAATGGTCAAAGGATGGAACATGTAGTCATAAATGGTAACCTCCTCAACTTGGTACACAACCTTCTAATTTCCCTTATGTATTTATTCCTTTAGTGCATATTTTGATTGAGAATAAATATATAATTAATATGAGGTAAGAGTTTAAAATTCATGAAAAATGGATAAGCTATCTTCATGCACACCATGTATATGTTATATGTGGTCTTCAACTAGTGTTAGATCACCTAAAATAGCTTGACAAATCACTCATAGGGACAGGTGTAAATCCATGTGATGGGATGAGTAAGATATTTATAAAATCATATTACTTCTAATGTTACTCCAAGAATACATGTCTATGCATCATTCTAGATGAATGTACCATGATCTAGCCTATATGTGTAGAGTACCATAAAATGCATGAACCCATAAATATTTAGGAAAACATGTCTCATTATTATTCCAAAGGTTTTCATATGCCTCGATATGATATTTTGTAGCATTAACACTATCATAACTTAGATTGGTGTGAATGTGATTATTGTGATGGAAATAATAGTTCATGGTATCACACATTTAGTCTTAGGTGAGAAAATTATGACTTTGATTTTCCCACCATCGAGTATATGTCCCTTGAATAACATGAATAATTGAGCACATACATTCATATTTAAACACATACAAATTTTATAGCTATTGCACATACTCATGGACCTCCATTTGACCATGAAACCTAGGTGCTTGATCTGACTACAAGGGTGTCCCAACCATAAAACTGTCAGGCACCTAGAACAACAAAGAAGCTCTGATGCCAACTTGTTAGGATCTTGCTCCTCAATAAGAGCACAAATGATTACCTTGTATAAGCAACTAAACATGGAATTAAACCAAAATTAACAAGTAACTAGAATTCACAAATGACACAGGAAATATGAGAGACAATACACAATCTTGTATTAATACTCATGCCTAAAGGAAATATAATGAAGATGCCACAATCTTCCACACCTCTCAGATGTACAGATCTCTTTCCCTCAAGAGTTCACTCTCCTACCAAAAATGGTCCCAACACACAACTCAAACATAGAGTTGGTGTTCACCTCCAACCAGTCAGTAATAACCCTGCCAGTACACAAGCACTCAAAGTACTTCAAGTAGATCTCCCATGAACCTGCTGTAGACACCAAAATCATGTCTACACCTTGGTCCTTTCTCATCTCCTTAGTCCACTTCGACACTCCTAACCCATGTCTTGTTAATTTAAAATAATTATCTTATTTTAAGTTAATTATTCTCTCCCCCTTACCACCTCACCACCCTAGGATGCCCTTCTTTAGATTCCCTTCATCCCCCCATGATCCATTTATGACCTATTCCTCATCCTCGCACCCATTTAATCCCTCTCAACCATTTCTTACCCTGCCACTTAAACCTGACAGTTGGAAAAATGGACGAAAGGCTATTTTTAGCCTTTTTCCTACCTTCCAACCACTGACGTTGATCAACTATCGACCGATGTCAGTGATATTGCTAGCATCGGTTGCCTTCATAATGGTTTTCTACATCTGTTATCTTGCCTGGGCTTCTCTCTCGCATCAGACTCTTGAATCTTACAATTTGATCAATCAATCGGTCAATCTTTCCGCCAGACCTCTCACTCTCTCTCTCAAGTACACACAACAGGCTTCTACACTAACAAGCACAATAGGTATCAGGAGCCCCACCTTGCAACAGTATTCTACATCAATAATAGGTACATCAATAGCCTGACCTTCTACACTTCTTCAGTAGGCAAGAGGTAAGTACTCTTCTGTTATGTCATTTTCAATAGCTTAGAATGTCTCTGTAATCAGTTTTCTATTTATTGCTTCTAAGCTAAACTATCACCAGACCATACCCAAATCCTTATTTCCCTATCTCCCTATTGCCTCTGTCTTCTATCTTATCCCTTTTTAGACCATACACTCTGCCCATTGTCCCTACAACTCTACCCAGACCCTTGCACAGACCATTAACAAGGCCCAAAACCTATCTAGACCCCTTTTCAGACCCGTCCACAGACCAAAAACTTGTCCAGACCTCATCCACAGACTACTGCCCTGATCGATGCCAGCCACAGAGACCACTACCCCAACCAACATCGGCAGACTAACTGATGTCAGTAGACCTTGACAACCGATGCCGGTAGGACCACTGACACTGGTGACTGTGACCAGGTCGACAGTAACATTTAGGTAAGCATTTGCTTCCATTTCCTTTTCAGTCTTCAATCATTTCAGTCTTTTATCATTTTGCCTTTTATCAGACATTACTTTTATCAATCAGTGGGTTGACATCCCTCAAGCTCTTGCTTCAGGGATCAAGCTTTTGCTTGGCAACCCACCATCTCCTCATCTAACGCCTTCTTTGTCTTAGTCTCTTTCTCTTGCAGGTGTCATCCTCCACAACCAAAGAGGAGTTCTCATGACGTCTAGATAATAGTGCACATGACTTCATCTAGGTACATACAAGCCTTAGACCATTCTTCTTAGTTTCTTATTTCTCTCTTTGAATGTAGAAAGCGAATACCGTATAGAAACATTCTGGCACACCCGGTGGGACCATAGGGTGTTCCTTGGGTTCCTTTTCTTTTTGTTCATATAGGTGCATTAGGTTTCTCCCTTTTCACCTCTTTTTTCTCTTCTAAATGACATCATAAGCAGGATTAAAAATAACCTTTCTTTATTTTCTTGCATTTCAAACTAGTCAAAAGTCATATTCTTCAACCCTTTCTCAACTTGTTTTCATTCGAACTCACATTTCAACTTGGGCTTAAAACACTTTGCATTTCATTTCTGCTTGCTTGCATTTCTTAGTCCACATCTAGTAATTAACAAACCACATCTTGAATTAATCGTAGATCACTTTATGTTACACAACCTAACCACTTGCACAAAACAAACATCAAAACTCACCTGAGACAAGGCCCGACTAGGATTTCATCACCCAGTGGATACCCTACCCATCCCAGAAATCCCACTTGGATTTCATCACCAAGGGGAAAGCCCACTCTGTTCTCTGGTAGAGGATAATATCTAGGGAAAGTATATTTTGGCTAAGCAAGACCAGCTCATCACTGGGCTCGTGAAGTGAGGGGAGCTTGCTCCTTAGCACCAGGCCATGTACGGAACCTAACCCAAACTCTTGAGCACCTAAACAAACCTAAAACCATCTTTAGACTACCACTTCTAGGACCCATTCTAATAGCCAACCTCCCAAACATCACTCTAAGGCATAAGCCACAAGATTCTAAAAGTTGATTCTTAGGATTTAACGCTTAGGGTCTGCCTGTCTCCATCTATTTTTCTATTCTTATCTGGTTTTTTGAGCTAGTGAGGACGCTCTTCTTCCTTTTTTCCAAGAATCTTCAAATTCACTAAGTTTTTGGAAACCACAGTCACCGGTATCAGTTTTACTATCGACGTCGATAACTTTCCTCACCGGCATCGACTATCTGATCGACGTCAGCCATCTTTTATTACCGACATTAGTTTTTCAACTGACGTCAGTCACAGTCCTTTTTTTCAAAACAACAGCCTAAAACTTGACCCTTTTTCTACCAAAAACCACATTCTAAGTTTCTAAAATTGAAAAAACATAGTTTTTGAAACCTGACCCCCTTCTTGCTTTGAATGGTTTTGACACGCAGTCAAACCAAGGCTCTTCTTGACCACGCTAGCCATCAACCGCTTTCAACTCCCCCATCCATAACTAGCCCCCTAATGGAGTTCCACGCGGAGACTGAAAGAACTCGTACTCGACCGACCCTGACTCAGACCCCCATTTTCCTTAAAGGGGACTAAGATTTTGAAAGATTCTTGGACCTCAATGTCACAGCCCTCCAGAACTATCTCATGAAGAACCTAATGTGAGACCTTTTAGGTGAAGCGGTAATGAAATTAACGCCATCCGCTACCTAGCCTTTTGCCTCAACCATTAACCCGACCATGGCCAATACACAAAGTTTGGCCTCCCCATCTATTTTTAGACCAACCTCCATCGGGGTTCCATTACCCCCTCAACCACCCATAATTTGACCAAGTTCTACATCATACGAGGAATTGATTATCTCAACTCTACACACTTTTACGCCCATGATGTAGGAGTGCCTACCTATCCTTCTACTAGTGCCACCATTTAACCACCTCTGGTGGTATCTAGTCAACTCCTGCCCTCTACCTTCATGACGCAACCACCCCTAGCTTCCACATCTATTCCAATGACTAGTTATACATACGTTGCACCCCTACAAGCACAACCAACTATGTCGTATGCCTCCTCTAGCCTCTTTCAAGTGCCTTACAACCTAGGGGGTGTCCCATCCACCAATCCATCAACAGATTTCATCAAAATGCTGATGGACAAAATGTCTAGTCTTGAGGCTTCTATTTTCGGTTCAAGCAATATCCTCTCATATGAGCAAATTTGCAATGAACCCATTCATCCTTCAGTCCCTATCCAACCATATCCCAACCAGTGGGAGCTTCCTAAATTTACTTGCTTTCAGAGTAAGGAAGACCTGCAACAACATCTATGAGTATTCAAACATGCCTGCTATCTCATAGCCCATGATGATGCGTTACTTCTATGCATGTTCCCCATGTCACTTGCTGGCCCCGCCCTTGACTGGTATAGCTCTCTTACTAGACATTCTATCTTTTCATTCGCTTAACTCGCCCAATTATTTATCGACCATTTTTCTATCAATATCACCAAATGAGTCTCAATCACAGACCTCTACTCCATCAGGCAATTTGATGACGAATCTATAGTCGATTTTGTCGCCCATTGGAGAGGCTTGATTAACCAGCTCTCCTTCTTCTTGCCTCAACCTAAGCTCATCGAGCTCTTTTATCGAGCATGTGCTAGGCACATCTCTTCTACCTTGCGGGTCCAGACATTTTGCACTTTTGACGAAGCTTTCACTATGGCTGAAAAGCTTGAACTCTATGCCATTGAAGAGGATAAGGTCAAATTGCATAATATTAACGCAAGAACTATTGACCCTTCTTCTTCCAGACCTTCTTTTGCCAGCTCTAAGTCCAAAGGAGTGGCCAACACTATGGTCATTAGATCACCATCCTTGACAACAGCTAATCACTCTCAACCTTCTACATCTCCAAGCATCACCAAACAATTCCAACAATGGTACATCCAACGTTCATACACTCCACTTGGAGAATCATACGCTTCCATTTTGGAAAAACTTGTCAAGCAGGGGGTCCTCAATCTCCCTCCAATCCAACCACCTCAATTTGACCCTTCAAAATCCCTCCCTACATGGTATAGGGAGGCCAACTTCTGTCACTATCATAATGTCCATGGCCATGACATCGACAATTGCCGAACCTTCAAAAATTTAGTCCAAGACATGATCGACAAGGGGGGTCTTGTTTTGGATAACCTGAATGCCCCACCCAACCAACATATCGCTATCTTCAAACAACCCTTTCCTAGTCATCTGCCTACCCAAAACCATGTCCAGACCTTGACCAATAGCTCCCACAAGCATGACATACACACAGTCAACACGGTCTCACCTCTTGTCCCTGACCAACCTCCTTCACAGGTGGAAGACCCTTCTTCCCCTATTCATCCATCACAGGATGAAGAATCCTCTTCTCCTATTAATCCTCCATCAACCTCTCTTATATTGGGGGATGCCTTGACCATGCCAATGCCATTAATCCCACCTCCATCCTTCCTCCCACCAATGGAGCACCCGACCTTGCCTACTCCTCAATCACGAATAGAAGGCACCATCATCCATGCCCTTTGCCCTCTTGAGGAGTCACACTCTCCTATTTCTTCTCCACCAAGAGAATACCTAGTCTCTCCTCCCATTTCAATCAAAGAAGACCCAATCACGGTTTCCTCTTGCCTTTTGCCTGAGATTACTACATCTCACTCACCTCCATCCACATCTAAACCCAAACTCATATCTAACCTCACCTTGCACAAAGGTGGCCCTCGACCCAAACCAAAGAACACCGCTAAACCACACTGGAGGACTCCTCCCCCACCTTCATCATTACCTTCAATCTTGGGCCTGCATCTGTCCACTTTAATAGGGGTGCTTCCTACTCCCATATCTCATAGAGGCAAGTCGCCTCCATTACTCTCTCAAACCATCAGACATATATCTCCTCCAGTCCATCGACCAACACCTCTTAAACTAAAGTAATCAACCCCCACTACAACAAAGCATCTAGACCCATTGGTAGGTTCTTATGCCTTGTTGTTACGATAATTGTTGCAATCCTCTCGCATCAATCTCCTGTCTCTTAAACCATATCAATCTCTCAGACCAAAACTGCCCTGGTTTAATGACACTTAGATTTGTGCATATCATCACATGCCTAGGCATGACACTAAGCATTGTTGTGCCCTCAAGGTTGTCATTTGCCAATGTCTTGGGAATGAGACCTTTCTTCTTGACCATGTTAGCAACAAGCCTTCAACACTGCCCCACTCATCGACTCTCAGATCAAGACCATCTTGGTTTGACAACTCTAAATTTTGCCACTATCATCACACTCCAGGACATGACACAAAGCATTTTTGTGCTCTCAAAGCTATCATTCATCAACATCAAAGAAAAGATACCCTTCTCATCAAGGATCCTCTTGACCACCCCTTCGACAAATCATCAACACCGACCCATGCTTCTCAAATCTCATCACTTAAATCAAGATCTCCATGCCAGACTATGGTCCCTTTGCTACCTTTAACCCCCTTATTTGACATCAACACAGTCAATCTGACCACCAAGCCTCAACCAACCTTGACCAATCTGTCAAACATTCTCCCTAGCCAATGGGGAAATTCAATGTTCATCCAAGCCTCGACCAACCTTTCGACCCAGTCTCGACCAAATATCAATCACTCTTTTAATTCCAAGCCCCAACCAGTCTCAACCAAATCAATCAAACAAGACCTCAACCAAATCTTGACCAAGACATTGACCATGACATTGACCAGACCATCAACCAGACCATCGACCAGACACTAACCAATCATCAATCATGACTTCGATCAATCTTCGACCAAACATTCAACCCAACCTCTTAATCATCGCCATTCAACATCAATCAGTACATGACCAATTTGGAAAGAGGCAAATGGGGCAAGTCCACTCTTAATTGACTCAGACCTTATCATAATGCACAAGCATGGCCTAGGGACTTATCAAAACTTGAGCCCTTAAATGCCTTGCATCTGTGACCATTTTGTTGTTAGTCGAGTACTCGATCACTTGACATTTTACTTGAGCTCGTCCCTTGAGAAACCCCTTGTCATTGTCATTCCTATTCCTTTAACCCTTTTGTCAAGCAATAATGCTTTATCCTAATAAAAGGAAACCCTTAAACCTCTAGAGGCTCGTCCATGGCTAAAAAATTCAGTCAACAAAACACATGTCAAAAATGGGATACCTATCATATCAAAGGTCATAAAACTCTCAATGTAGACTGCTCCCTCGAAGGACAGCTACATAATTGCGGTATTACTAAACTACTCCCTTGAAGGACACCCAGGCCAAAGTCATATCAAACATATAAAGCAAAATATAGACCACTCCCTCGAAGGATGGCTATGACTAAATATTACTATAGACAACACTTTTTCTAAAGCTTCCCGCATCGATCAGCTTCACATATATGACCGCCAAGCAAAACAACATCCCCTCACAGGGTTCTCACATCGATCAGTCTGCCTTCATAAAAAAAAAATGGGTCATGGACTTGGCTTGTAGTTGTCTCAGGGTCTCCTATAAAAGGGGCAAAGTTATCTCTACTCTAAAATGAGTTACCCTATCCTCCTCCTATCACCTGCTCAAGGGACTTCGAGCTCACTTTAATGTCAAAGTGATTCGATTACTTCTCTAGCACAACACTGATTAACGACGCAATGCATAAATGGGGCTTTTGTTCTAACAACCCCTATCCATGCCATCATTCTGGTCCTTGTCAATGAAAGAGCAATTTGCCTTTCACTTTTTCTCTACACTTTGGTCACATCCAATCATTTGACATTTATCCAAACCAAACCAACCTCAACATTTTCAGACCATCATACATTATCATAGTCCCATTCATATAGTTTCTATGGACAACAATACACATAGGAACTATCAACCAGACACAATTTATGTTAAGCATAAACCAATACTTGCTAAAGCATAAATAGACCCAATTCATTTTTAGCATACATCCATCACGACTATGGAAAATTGCTAGGGATGAAAGACCCCTCAATCAATGTTACAGAATACACCATTTGGAAAAGGCTATAACATCTTCTTCTCCTCATCATCACATGACCAAACCAATCATTGACCATTTTGTCTCTTCATCCAAACTACATTGGTCTGAGGCCCCTTCCCATCTAGGCTATGTAGGCAGCACTCAAATGACACGATGTCTTCTGGGGTTAGCTCGACCACCCTCGTTTGTTTGTCTCTCTGATGGATAAACCTTCTTTCTTCCTTTTGACCATGACTTGCCCTCGACCAAGACCAATCCATTACCTTTGACCCTTCCTCCCTTTTAGGGAGAACTACATCAACCTGAGGCCCTACAACAGGGGCTATGTAGGTAGTACTCAATGTTCTGAGGTTAGCTCGGCCACATTCTTTTGTTCACCCATTCATTCGACCAATCATCTATCTCAAACTCATCTTGACCAACCACTTTGGAGATCATGCCTATCTCCTTCGACCTTGACCACTTCCAAGACGATTTCACCTTGGTTGTTTTTGCATGTATGCTACCCATGTATGGTTAGCAAAATTGTGCACAGCCCATATTTTTGACCCTCACAAGTATAGGATCGCAAGCCAGTTGATCCCTAATACTTGTGACTTTTTCATGTTTCTAGGAGCACTTCCTGAGCCCGAGATACCTAGAACACGATGACCATTAGAGCTACAGCTTCAATTAAATAACCCGATTAGTTATGACCACATGCTAGGGCCCAGTTACTTCAATTTTGGCACTCCTCGACCCTCGACCTATGATAATTTGACCTGACGATCTCGTGAAGTGGTATGCATGCAATCATGACTATTACAGTGTTCTCACTCCATCTTCACCCTTTTTCATCCACTCCTTGTCAAATCAGCACTCGATTCCAAGTTTCCTTCCCTCGACTCCTACTTTGAGGGGGAATACCTCATCCATAATGAAGGCAACCAACCTCTTCCTATTTTTGTCTTACAATTCACTTGAACAGCCAACAAGATGAAATCAACCTTATCCCATACCTGGGGTAATCACTCCTATGTTTGTCTTGCAGTTCATCTAGAACAACCAACAAGACAAAAAGGGGTAAATGTAGACACCGAAATCGTGTCTACCCCTTGGTCCTTTCTCGTCTCCTTAGTCCACTTCGACACTCCTAACCCATGTCTTGTTAATTTAAAATAATTATCTTATTTTAAGTTAATTATTCTCTCCCCCTTACCACCTCACCACCCTAGGATGCCCTTCTTTGGATTCCCTTCATCCCCCCATGATCCATTTATGACCTATTCCTCATCCTCGCACCCATTTAATCCCTCTTGACCATTTCTTACCCCGCCACTTAAACTCGGCAGTTGGAAAAATAGATGAAAGGCTATTTTTAGCCTTTTTCTTACCTTCTAGCTGCCGACGTCGATCAATTGTCAATCGACATTGGTGATATTGTCAGTGTCAGTTGCCTTCATAATGGTTTTTTGCATCCGTTATCCTACTTGGGCCTCTCTCTCACATCAGACTCTTAAATCTTACAATCTGGTCAATCAATCAGCCAATCTTTCCACCAGACCTCTCACTCTCTCTCTCAGGTACACACAACAGGCTTCTACACCAGCAAGCATAGTAGGTATCAAGAGCCCCACCTTGCAACAATCTTTTGCATCAACAACAGGTACATCAGTAGCCTGACCTTATACACTTCTTCTTCAGCAGGCAAGAGGTAAGTACTCTTCTGTTATGTCATTTTCAATAGCTTAGAATGTCTCTGTAATCAGTTTTCTATTTATTGCTTCTAAGCCAAACTATCACCAGACCAGACTCGAATCCTTATTTCCCTGTCTCCCTGTTGCCTCTGTCTTCTATCTGATCCCTTTTTAGACCATACACTCTACCCATTATCCCTACAACTCTGCCCAGACCCTTGCACAGACCATTAACAAGGCCCAAAACCTGTCCATACCCCTTTTCAGACCCGTCCATAGACAAAAAACTTGTCCAAACCTCATCCACAAACTACTACCCCGACTGACGCCAGCCATAGAGACCACTACCCCAACTAACATCGGTAGACTAACCGACATTGGCAGACCTTGACAACCAATGTCGGTAGGACCACCAACGCCGATGACTATGACCAAGCTGACAGCAACATTCAGGTAAGCATTTGCTTCCGTTTCCTTTTCAGTCTTCAATCATTTCAGTCTTTTATCATTCTACCTTTTATCAGACATTACTTTTATCAATCAGTGGGTTGACATCCCTCAAGCTCTTGCTTCAAGGATCAAGCTTTTGCTTGGCAACCCACCATCTCCTCATCTAATGCCTTCTTTGTCTTAGTCTCTTTCTCTTGTAGGTGTCATCCTCCACAACCAAAGAGGAGTTCTCATGACGTCTGGATAACGGTGTGCACGACTTCATCCAAGTACATACAAGCCTTAGACCATTCTTCTTAGTTTATTATTTCTCTCTTTGAATGTAGAAAGTGAATATTGTATAGAAACACCTGCAACAACCTGCAACTCAAATGATCTTAATTACCATGTAGAACTTCTCCTTGATCTTGCTACCACCTATAGATCAACTGTTCTTACAATTGGAAGGATCTCTCCCTTTCCTTAATCCTTCTAATTACAATACATGCCAATGAGTCTATAAATAGATCCCATACTAAACAATAACTTAGACTTCTAATTTACAATAATTAGACTCGTCACTCAAGACCAAAAGTAGCCTTTACATGCAAACAACCAGTTCAATAAACTAATTGTTTGTGCAATGAGCAGTTCTAGAACTGCATAGGCAACCAATGTCGGTCCCTATCTATTTGGAGGTGACCGACATCAGCCAACTCTTGTTGATGTCAGTTGCCCTTGTGTTCACCCATGATCGACGTCAGTTGTGCTACTAATGTCAGTATCCTTGGAACTCAGCAACCTCCTCCATGTTTTCAAATAGTGAAGCTTTTAGCTCCACAACCTAACAATCTCCCACTTGGAGATAAACAGCTGCACCTGTACCTATACCTGTACATCATCTAGTTTGTTCCTTGGCTTTGTATCCCTCTTCAATATCACCCTTGAAGACCAACCACCACAAATCTTGTGGTGCACCTCTTGTCATCCAAATCACCTACCACATCCACATCTACAAACCCATTTAGAAAAGAACTTGACCCTGCATAACATGTACAATTGCTGCTGGTCCTTCTCAAATATCTGAGAATCCACTAAACTACCCTCCAATGCTTCTTTCCTGGATTGACTCCAAACTTGCTGACAACTCCCACTACTTGGGAAATCTTAGGTTTAGTACACATGTACTCAACCTCATCATGTGAATCATGACACTGTTCATAGAACTATCCAACCATCGGTGTGTTAACCAGTTTCACACAATCATCTAGAGACAAAATCAACCTGTGACCTTCCATGTCCCTAGAACACACTCATGCCAAAGAATCTTGCTACTCCCAAATTCCTCATGACACACCTCTGAACTAACTTTACCTTTAGTTCAGCAACTCCCTGTATGTGTAACCCTACAACAAGCACAACATACAGTAATAGGATAATGTAGCTAATATTATCCAACCTGGTAAAGAGAAACACAATGGTCAAACCTCCATTATCCTATAGCTAACACAATACCATATAAACTAGCCTTCCGTCTCACGTATCCATTCCCGCTCTTCTTTATCCTAAACATCCATTCATTTCTCAGTGCTTTCTTCCAACTAGGAACTCCACCAAAAACTCTCATTTGGTTCTTCTCCAAGGAATCACATCCTTCATCCATGCCAAGCTCCCATTGTTTCCTAAATCTACCTAATCTGCTTCTTTAATAACTTCCTAGTTCTTTACCATCAGTGAGCAACAAGTAGTGTAAAGAAGGGAAATGATGAATTTGAGGCTTACATACCCTTTAAGTCCTCCATATGGGCACTTGAGACTCCTTGATAGCTTGTTGTCTACCCAAAATATGTCTCAGTGACTGATGCCAGTCACATCTCAGTCTGCACCTGACCGACATCAATTCCATGCAACTACCTCATCACTGATGTTGGTTCCCCCTAACTGATGCTGGTGTTTACCTATCTTGAGTTGCTGACATCAGGCTACACATAACCAACATTGGTCCCTGTCTGGATGTCGACACTAGTTTTCTAACTGACATCAGTCTCTATGTTTTACTTATGAGTGATGACTTCTACTCAAGAGCTCCTTTTGGATCAAACCCTTGTCCATATCAACCTTGCTCTGCTTAGAATTCTTTAGCCCCTTGCACTGATCACTATCCATCATCTTCTCCTTGAAAACCAAGACTTTCCTATTCTTGTCACGAACATCAGATTTCTAAAGAAACGTCACTTTCTTCCTTTGCTTATAGAAATCTCGATCCATGCTTTTCAAATCTAAAAGCATACCTTTTGACTCAAGATCATGCATCCCCTTCTTATTCATGTGACCAAGCCTATTAAGCCACATCTTTGAATCTACGGCTGAAGTAGATAAACCAGAAGGAGAATTAGTAATACAAGTAGATAGATAAAGTGTACCTACTTTCTTACCTCTTGCTACAACAAGTGCACCCTTGGTAACCTTCCAAGAGTCCACTGTGAGAGTTATTGTGCAACCCTCATCACCCAACTTTCCAACAAAAATCAAATTCTGCTTCAAGACTGGGATATGCATGACCTCCTTCAACACCCATGTGTTTCCCATCTACAAATTCAGCTTCATTTTCCCTTTGCCAACCATTTGACAAGGCTTACCATCCCCTAAATAAATTTCTCCAAAGTCTCCCTAGACATACTCATGAAAAAATTTCCTATTTGGGGATGCATGGAAAGAGGCACCAAAATCTAAAACCCAAGATTCTACTTTATCCAAAGAACATACTAGAGCATCATGTGCAACAATACCTGTAACATCTATAACATCTACTTCTTTAGTTCCTTCTTGTTGATCTTGAACCGACCAACAATCTCTCTTTGCATGCCCTTGCTTTCCACATTTCTTGCAAGTTATTCTGCCATACCTAGACTTGGATCTCCTACTTATCTTTGACCTTGATCTCCCATGCTCAATCTTCTCTCTTTGCCTTCCCCTACTTTCAACACTCAAAGCATTCCCTGATGATTCACCTGTGCTTTTCTTGTGAATTTCTTCATTCAAGATTACACTCACAACATCATCCACTTTTAATATTTTAAAAGCAGACACAATATTACTAACTGCCATTACCAAAATCTCCCAACTTTCAGGTAATGAGCATAAGATTAAGAGAGCCTTAATTTCATCATCAAAAACAATATTGACTGAATTTAATTGGTTTAACAAACCATGGAAATCACTAAGATGACTATGAACAGATCCACCTTCTAACATTTGCAAATTAAATAATTGCTTCATAAGAAATACCTTATTCAAAGCTAAGGGTTTTTTCATATAAATTTGCCAAAGATTCCATCAACTCTACCATTGTCTTAGCCTCTGATAAGTTGGAAATCACAGATGATGCAAGGCTCAACCTTATAGATCCTAGAGCCTTTCGATCAAGAACCTCCCATTATTCATCCTTCATATCCAGGGGCTTGCATGCTACCCCACCCAATGGTAAGTACAAATCTTTCTGATACAGATAATCTTCAATCTACATCCTCCATAATTGATAGTTCTTGCCATTAAACTTCTCCATTCATAGCTTACTTTCTTCTACCATTGCTATACTCCCACTCAAACAGAAACCCCTGTGAGTAACCTGTAATCAACACACACTAACCAAATGTGATACAACCTATTAGTAACCCAACCAAAAGCTCTGATACCACTTGTCAGGCACCTAGAACAACAAAGAAGCTATGATGCCAACTTGTCAGGATCTTACTCCTTAATAAGAGCACAAATGATTACCTTGTATAAGCAACTAAACATAGAATTAAACCAGAATTAACAAGTAATTAGAATTCACAAATGACACAGAATATGAGAGACAATACACAATCTTGTATTAATACTCATGCCTCAAGGAAATACAATGAAGATGCCACAATCTTCCACACCTCTCAGATGTATAGATCTCTTTCCCTCAAAAGTTCACTCTCCTACCAAAAATGGTCCCAACACACAACTCAAACACAGAGTTGGTGTTCACCTCCAACCAGTTAGTAATAACCCTGCCAGTACACAAGTACTCAAAGTACTTCAATTAGATCTCCCATGAACTTGCAACAACCTACAACTCAAATGATCTTACTTACCATGTAGAACTTCTCCCCGATCTTGATGCCACCTACAAATCAACTGTTCTTACAATTGGAAGGATCTCTCCCTTTCCTTAATCCTTCTAATTACAATACATGCCAATGAGTTTATAAATAGATCCCATACTAAACAATAATTTAGAATTCTAATTTACAATAATTAGACTTGTAACTCAAGACCAAAAATAGCCTTTACATGCAAACAACCAGTTTAACAAACTAATTGTTCATGCAATGAGCAGTTCTAGAACTGCATAGGCAATCGACATCGGTCCCTATCTATCTAGAGGTGATTGATGCCGGCTGACTCCTTTTGATGTCAGTTGCCCTTGTGTTCACCCATGACCAACGTCGGTTGTGCTGCCAATGCCGGTATCCCTGTAACTCAGCAACCTCCTCCATGTTTGCAAATAGTGAATCTTTTAGCTCCATAACCTAACAAAAACATCCACCAATGAGGTGAATAAACTTATGGTGCTTAAGAATCTTGCACATATAATCCTCTTGACTACTAGCTACACCAAAAATTCATCCAATAAGATCATATTCTCATGAGCCCAATGTTTATAGTCATTACTAGTAGTGTCAAAAATAGACTGTGCATTTGCCCATTATAATATAACATCTAGACTAAGATCAAGATACTCAATTACCTAAGCTATTAAATTATAGATATGATTGGGATAATCATTGATGATAAATGGTTTAACAAAATCAATTCCATGAGCATTTTCTAGGGGAATCATGACACATTGATCATCATTTTCAAAACTAATGTAGCACTTTTTTAAGATCAAGTTAGCATTGTTTGCATAGCACCATGGACAACCCAAAATAGATAAAAAATAATTAGATTCAACCAAATCAATAAATTCAAATTTAGCCTTCACATTGACACCTAAAATGACAATGGTGGAATCCATAAGAAGTCTTATGGGTAGTGCATGAGTCTTATTATCCATTAATAGTACATGAGGAGAAGGCTGCAAAAGAGGGATCACCAACTTTCTCCAAGCATCCTTGGTTAGTAAATTTGCTTCCATGCCTCTATAGGACTATCCTCTACCATTGTATTGATTTTTTGCTACTAGGTATGGCAATTACCTCACACATTCACCTAGTCAATTTCACTAATAAGTCAACAATCATTTATATCATGTGTATATGCATCACATATTTTACAATATGATGATACTTTTATTTGAGTAGCACACTAAATCAAAGGGAAATATCTTACATCATGGTCTTTTTTATAGATCTCATAGGACTACTTTACCAATTTGTGAATACACTTACTAGGATAATTATTTCTATTATGACCTTCTGCTTCATAATTAATACACCATAAACCACTGACTATCTTGAGTGTTGTTCATAGTGATTTTATCCAACTAATTGCCCATAGTAGCAATTTGATCTTCCATTAAAGGAATAATCTTTTATCTATACATATAATGTACTTAACATGAAGGGCATATTTCAATGCCTCATGTGGGTTAGTGAAGGTCTTATGGGACAATGTGCATTAAAAAGGAAGTAACAAGCCTCATAAAAACCATTAGGCATGTTGTGTTGCATTTATCTCAAATGATAACTTGGAAAGAATTGTTTTAAAATATGTATCATACTCATGTACACTCTCAATAAGTTCTTGTTTAATATCCTTTAGAGAAGCAATACTCTATTTTTAAAACTCTATAATGTCAAATTCTTGAAGAAAAGTCACCTCTAACTACTCATATTTTACCATTGCATATCATAAACCAAATTTTTGGTACTATTTACATGCATGGTTTAAAATATTATTAGAAAAATTATTTTCCTTCTATATATTAAAAGTAATTCCTCATGGCCACCAAATGAGTTCATACTTATGAACATGTCCTATTTCATTTTCAACACCATGATTTTTAGGTAGATGAAGCATCATTTCATAGTAGATTATAGGTGGATTGGGCATTAGAAATGGATCCTATTGTGATGCACCTCTATTTCCTCATAAACCCTATAGGGGAGGTCCGCTAATGATTCTATAACCACTTCTAGATCCTCTAGCCAAACCACAATCGGTACCACCTCCTACACCTCTTGTGGTAGTAAAAACACCTATTACGTTTGGTGCATAAGTATGTCGATTAACTATGGAATGGAATGTAATCTTCCCACCACCTATATTTGGTCCACTAGGGATTATAAATTGAGTTAGAGGGTTGACTTGTAATGGAAAATAAATTAATGGAAAACTATTATCTTCATTCGATACTTTGAATTTTTATTCTATAATTTTAGAATCTAACTTGACATTATTTGTATCCCAATTTAATAAAATAAATTAATCCAACTTAAAGGTATGAACATGGGCTATCAGTGAAGAATTGGGCCTATCTAGATTGGGTACTATAATAACTAATGCTTGAATTATTTCTTATATGCATACATATGCTAGTGTTACATATAGTCATATGGTTTAGGATTACTCATCCTTGCATAATTTATAGAGTCCCCTTAACCCCTTCCTAGATTACTTCTAAGCATATCCCTTCACTTATCCTCATAATACTTATGCTTATAAAACTCCCACTGACTAGCTACCATACTAAATCAATATTATTATATCAACATGTTCCCATTTATAACCCCCACTAATTATTTTTCTTAGATAAAGGAGAGTTTATCCATCTATGTGGAAGTTTTATAGTACTAATTCAACTATAATCTTCCTAATTTTTTACAAAAATTTCTTGAGATACCTTTCATATAGCTCTCAAAGGAAGTTAAAGTAGGATTCCTCTAAACAAGAGTATGTAGAGACCATGTATTCTATAATATAGATATTAAGTATTCCTCACCACCAAATATCCACCACATGAATCCAAGCTACTCCTAATCTTTCCAAGGTTGACTAATGCTCTACTAACTAGGATACCTTCTATTTATAGTTCCTTGAATAATATTGCATGTATGCTGAAAGCCAAGTATGCAAACAAACATGCACTTATACAAATAAAGATTCATAAATTGATTCATAAAGGTGTTTTTCTACCTATACAGATGTATAAACTCTTGGTTCAAGATATTGAATTGTAAAATTCTCTTCTACAATAACAACCCAATGCTTGACATTTTTAAAAGATAATCATTTGAGCATTTTCCCACCATCATATGAACAAGTGCAATGGGTCCTGATAATGCAACCAAAATTTTGGGATATTTTCTTTTAATCAAGCATGTCTTTTCCTAGTCTCATACCTAAGAGAACAATAATTTTAATGAGATAGCACACTAGCATTTCACACTATAAAAGTTTTTCATGTGCTCACCTGAAGCACATATCCTAAAACTAGTTCCTATTAGTTTCATTGCATGGTAGTGTATTCATTTAGTTTTTTAATATAGGGTTATTGAATAAGAACTTAATTATAAATTCATACTTAATTCCATGTATAAATATTAAGTATTCATTCATTCCCTACTTATTAATTGTTTCACTAAATTTTTCTTTGTTTTCTTTAGAAAGAAAGCTATAAAACTTGAAAGAAGGGTGAGGTTAGTACAACATGATATGTTGTACACACATTTATTAGTAGAACATGATAAAGGGTAGTGTTTATAAGTTTTTGGTTTGGGGGTTGGGTAATCAAATGATTAAAAGAGACTATGGGTGGTCTTGGCGAAGAGAAGTGTCTAGAGTTGTAGATCTCCAACATAGGAAAGTGGGGTGAAAGAGAAAGTGACACAATGAATGACACAAAGAAACTAATTACTAAATATTGATAATAAATAAATACTTAACTTTATTATTTCTGGTATAAAAAATATTGAGGTTGGATGAAAGATTATTGTAGATTCTAAAGCAATTGTAGATGAGTGACAGTACCTTGGCTATTGACTGATGAGTTGTAGCAACACTTTTGATCTTTGTCCTAGTCACTAAAAGTAAGAAGAATACCTATACAAAAAGCTCTAATATCTTACACTAGAAGTTTATATCCCTTTCACCTCATCTTCCTCTCTTAATATATAGGAAAGGGAGTGGTGAAATAAAAGGTTGAACAAGGTGTTTAACAAGCTATCTAATTTTAAGCCTAACATGCATTAATTATGTGAATAGCTAAAATAGATATTAATAAAAAAAATTTGGAGTTTGAGCTAAAATTAAACCATGAGTTTATTAAGGGAAAAATATTAGCTGTTGAGGTTAACCATTGATAATTAAGGGATGACCATCATCAGTTAGGGTCATAGTAAAAAATGACTAAATTTAGCCATTTCCACTAATGACTAGAGGGGTACAAGGTTATAAAATGATCCAAAGGGGGTCCAAGAGTGGTTCAATGGTTAGTATGACATCTAAAACCATAGTGTATTGTTTTTTAATTGTACATTTTGACCCTTTTTTTATGCAATTTATATATTCAAGTTATAAAACAAAGAATAGAAGGTTGGTACAAGGTCAAATGCCTTGAGTATGGGAGGAGGTATTTCCTCTCAAAGTGAGAATCATTAAGGTGAAATAAAGCTAGTTGTAGATTTTGATAAGTGGATAAGTGGGTAATAAATGTAGGTGAACTATTTTAGTTGATAGATTGGAAATTGAAGCACAAATATGTGAACAAAATGTGACTAAGTATGATAGCATAGATCATGCATATACTAAGCTTCAATAGGTGAGGTAGTTGTTAAAACTTGGTTGGTACTAGAAGGGCAAGTGACAAGTGGACCTGGTGACTACATTTAGGCATGGTGGTTATGGTTGCACTCATAAACTCAAGTCTCCTAGGAAAGGTTAATGTGTTCTTAGGTATTTAAGGTAGGATTTTATCTTAGGAAGACAACAATGGTTGGTGTGAAAAGAGGTGGTGTAAGTTTAAATTATGAAACTATGGAAAATAAATATTAGTGGTCAAAGTGACCAAGGCAAGGTTGTCAAAAAAATTATGAAATTTAGGCCAAAATGACCAAATCAGGGTGATTCGGTGGTTAGTTTGTTAGCCAAAAAGGTGATCTCTAATGTGTGTGGTTAATGGTAATGTTTTTGTGGTGAAGATTTGGTAAAAAGTGTAGTTATTATGCCAAAAATTTAGATGAAGTAAACCATCAATAGTTGGGTCAACCATCAATGGTCACATAGTGACTATCAGTGGTTGGATGTTAACCCTAAAAAGGAGATGGTTAAAAGTCAATTGAGGATTGTATTTCCTCATTTAAAAATCAACCTATGGTACTTCAAATTTAATTATGTGAAAGAAAATGGTAATAGTTAAGATTTTGAGATTAGTTGAGTGAGAGTTGATTGAGTGAGATTATGTGTTTAACTAGAATTTGAGTAGTGATTTGGAGGTTTAATCAATGTGGGCCAGAGTAGAGGAGAGCTAGTGAAGATGAAGAGAGGCTGAGGTAGAGTGTGGGGCCAATTAGTGATGGTTCTGAGGGCTCCTCCATGATGGTAGTCACAGAATGAGGTAGGTGATATAATTGAATTTGATTATGGTTTCTTTAATTTATTGTTTGTATAATTTTTATGGTTGGGTAGGGGTAGGCATTTTAAAATTTATGGGTATTTAAGATTTGGGTATGAAATTAGGTATAGGGTGGGTAGTGGTTGTGGGAGAACTAGTGGAGGGGATAAGTAATTTAGGGGTAGGTTAATTTTTATAAAATTGGTGAAAGTTTTTGGTATTTAGAGAAGCCTTGGGTCTTGGTGAGTCACTAGTGCTCACCTCATAATGATTGGCAGTAGTCATTATCAATTATTATCGATCAATAAGAGATTGTCAATAGCCAATAGGTGACCATCACAGTGGTCAATGTGTCAACCACTAATGGTTAACCACCAAACCATTGATAGTTAAGGGTGATCAAAGATGGTTCCACAAGGAACCATCATCAATCGATACTTGACCATTGGTAGTCTAGGATAAGTTGAAAATATAGTGGAAGGATTAGGGAAGGGTAAGGATGGGTGAAGGGTAAAGTATATGTAGGTAAAGGGTAAGGTTAGGTATATGGTAGTAGTTATAGGTAGCATTATGATAGGTAAAGTATATTAAGGAACGTGTCTATCTTTGTAATCAAAGGAGTAGTTGTAGGTGTAATATCAAGTATCGTAGCTCCTAAATGAGGTCCGTGAAGTGATAAAAAAATAGGGGTGAGATCATTTTAAATTAATGGGCTTTAGAGGCATTGAATATTATCAACATGTACCTAGATATCAGGCTATGTTGGTGGCCTTCATCAAGAAATGGGACCCAACCACCAACATGTTCTTACTATTGACTAGAGAGATGATTATCTTACTAGAGGACATCCACTATATCATGAGGCTACCAATATGAGGTGAGTTGATAGAGCACATCAGTAGCAAAGAGTGAGATGATCTCCTTAATGTGTTATATAGGGAGGACTTGGTACACATGAGGTGGCATGTGATAGGAATATATTATGTACCCCTATATCATAAGGATAAGGGACAGAGATGAGTGGTTATGATGATGATAGTCATGACCTGTTATACATTACTAAACTTGAGTGATGGAAGATTTGCCTCTATATTTTTAGGTGTTTTAGTAGAGATGATTATGGACTAGATGGTGCATACTTGGGCTCAAATGTTACTAGTGTAGATCTACTAAGAGCTCTATGGATATAAGTTGTATAAGAGGTATGGAATCAGTATTGGGTTTGTGTTACATTTATAGGTGCATGTTCACATTAGGGTGATTCAACCAGGTGGGTTTCCATGGCATGGATTTGTCTAGATGGACTATAGAGTGGGCTTTATGTGTTGGAGATATGATTAGGCACTCACCTGACCAAGGGAGGTGCATGAGACCTAGAGTGGTACCAAGATAGGATAGATGCATTAGTTGAGGGTGATGCCATCTAGAGATTATACATCAAATTTTTGACATGGGTAGGTCTTACAAGGCAAATATTGTCATTATAGAGTTATATGTGGATTGAGGGTAGATAAGATCCTTAGGTAGAGTTGATTCCTTTTGATAAGGTGATGATGTAGTTTAGGCTAGTACAAGATATCCTAGGTGCTCTCTCAAGGCATAAGAGAGAGGATGCAAAATTTCCACTCCTCAAGCCACAACTGGAGGAGTATGAGTTTGATCAGGAGGAGCTACCAATGAGACAAAAGATTAATGATGCAAGGGTCACACAAGAGTACCTTATTTGGTTCTAAGAAAATTATTATGTGGTGGTGTTTTGAGTATATGATGTAAAAGTTGGTCAGTAGGTCATATATGTTGATATGGAGGAAGGGGTGGGGACCAAATGGATGTGGATCCCCAGATAGGCATGCACTCATTAAGGAGAGGGATTAGGAAAAGGTATAGTTATTAGTAGCACAAGCAGTGTTAGCAATAGTGACATTGGATAGGAACACAAAAAAGGGCCATGTGGGTACCCTCACATAAGAGAGAGACCAGGAATGAGCATAGCTAGCCTTGGTCACATAGGAGATAAGGAGTAACACAACTATCAAAACCTACAAGACCACCAAGGATGATTTTTATGTCTAGATACATTGATATAGTAGAGGATCTTTGATATTATTAGGCACTAGTACTTACCTACCTTTTAGATGATCCATAATTTAATGAGTATGTGACACAATGAAGGGGTGGGATAACTAACATTACTACACCAATTCAGTGGGCAACATCCATAGGTGCGTAGAGAGGTCCTACAGGTGGATAGGATCTAGGGAGTAGCAGTGCTCCATCACCTTAGATTATCATGAGACTCTAGATTTTGATGTATTATATGATTTTGATATTGGCTTACAAGCTGATGTAGTGAGATGTATATGATTTTGAGAGATGTATAAATTATTGTTATATATATATATATATAATTATTTTGATTATGAGTTCATGATGTGGTTATGGTTGTGGATATGGCTTATGGATATTTTATTATTATTATGATCATGATATTTTGATGTTGCTTATGATTAACATTGATGTTTGAGTAGATGCATTAATGAATCTATGTTCTTTGATATCTATATAGACATGTGTGATGACTCATTGATTTATGATGGATGATTAAATATTAATGAAATAATAGATGGTTTACGATTAGTTTATGTGATTGGTTATGTATATGTTGTTTATTAATATGATAATGAGGTGATGATGTTCATAGTTTGATGTGTGACTCACTAGAAATGTGGATGTTTTTTTTTTTTTAATTAATTAATCTATGTTTCCCTACCTAGATAGGATAACATATGTGGATGACTCATGGGTTTATGATATGAAAAATGGTGATGATGTGATAGATAGGATTGGATATGATTATGATGTTGTGATGATTATATGATGATTATGATTATGATTATAATGTTATGATATGATAACGTTTGATATGGTTAATTCATTAAAATGTTTTTAATTTGATTTAAAACACTTAAATAAATGAGACAAGATGTCAAAAACATAATAAAACACATAATTTGTATTTAAATGTTTTTAATGGATTGTATTAGATGAAGTAAAATAAATCTTAAAACACATAGAGTAAGTTGGATAACAAAACTAAATGTGAGGAAAGATGAGAAAGATAAGACAATCAAAAGACAAGCATCTAAATGAATGCATCAATAAACATGTATGAAAGAATAAGAAGAAGGCACAATGCTTCTTCTTTGGAAAGGACTAAAACAAACTAAAGTTGGATAAGCTTATGAACATAATCCCTTTAAAATCTTCAAATTAAAATTCATTAGTTATTTAAATAGTTTCTTCATCACATGATGTCAAGTAAGCTCAAAAATCCCTTGCTTATAGAGGGTAATGGAATGGAGATAGATGATGATGGAACCTTCCTATGAGACTAGCATGCCTCTTTTGTAGGTTATAGAAGAGCCAATATAAATAAGTCCATGCCATATAAGGTGTACATTGATCGATGTGGGAAGTCTACTTATGAAAGCTAATAGTAGATTCCAAAATTATCTTTGATTTTTTGGATTTTGATAATGGGTCATGTGATATTTTTCTATTTATTGGGAAGATAATCAATGTGAGAAGCTTCCCATAAATTTTTATGCTTTGAAAAATCCTTTACTCAACCATCCTTCAAGGGAGTAGTCTAAGTTTGTGATATTTCTTTATGTATTTTGATAGCTATCCTTAAAGGGAGTGATCTACCTTACATTGAGCAATTTTGATTGATTTTGATAGCTATGCTTCAAAGGATCAATCTATGAATGCTTGGAATGACCCATAGAATATATGATTTTTTTTTATATTTTTTGATTTTTTGATTTTCTTGTTGTTGACATATATTTGATTATATAGTATTAAAAGGTTCATCTTCATGAAGACATGACTAATGTATAAGAAGGTTAGTAATGTGTAAAAGAGTTTTAAGAAACAACGACCATGGGAACCTATCCTATAAGGGGTAGAGAGTACCATAATAATTATGCCATGGGTAGAGCTATGGAACCCATGTTCAAGATTAGGCTAAGGCTATGATAGATAATCAAATGATCCAACTTTAATTGATTATCCTTAAAATAAATAAATGAATGTTGGTGAAAATAAAGGATGATATTAAGTTAGACAAAAGGTGATTTTGATCTTGTTTAAAAAAATAAAGGATGTAGATGTGAAGCATTGATGGGATTAGGTTCCAATTTCCCTTCAAGATAGGATAATCGATAAGCTTGTGATTCATACTTATGTGTTATGATATAAGCTCCAAGCTAATTAAAAGAACAATTACCCCACTTTATTTTATAAATATTGGTTACATGTTTATTTACCTTTAAGATGAGATCTAAAATATTGAATTCTCACACTTTGAGGTGCTTTTTATATGTGTGCTTGATTCATTCTTGATAGACATGAAGATGGGTAAGCATAACTAAATGATGTTCAACAAGTAGCTCAAGTTGGGATAAATGTTTTTGATGATAATATCCCTTAAAAATGATATCTTGTAGGGATATGTGAAGATATGGAATTTGGAATTTGAGATTCAAGAAAACCTCTACTCCAAACACAAGAGAGAAAGGGGTATCAATCGTAGGGGTTTGAATGCTATTACAATACTCCCATTAGGTGAAGGGGATGTGTAAATGCCAATCCTAACCAAATGCCTTAACCATTTTAGTTAGCATGTTGTTAAGATTTTTTTATAAGATTTAGCCTATCTATTAGCTTATGGTCAATAAGGTGATGAGAAAATTAACTTAATATGGAATGAGTCACAAAGGCTTTAGACTTTCTTGTTCTTAAAAGACTTACCATTATCGGTGATTATTTTATGTAGAATACCAAAAAAACAAATAATGTGATGGTTGATAAAATCAATAATATTTTTGTCTTTGGTTGAGATGAGAGGAATAACCTCTACCCATTTGATGAAATATTCTATTGTAGTGATGATACAATGATTTCACTACGAAGAATGGGGGTTAATTTCACTAATAATATCCATACCCCATTATGATAAGGGCCATAAATCTTTGGATAATTGGAGACTATAGCTAGGTACATGGTGTAAATTTATATGTTATTGATATTTAACACTTTTTCACATAATAAAAACAATCCTATTTGAGGGTGGGTTAATAATAACCAAGGTAAATGATGCATTTAGTGATGGCTAGGCCACTGAAGTCTCCCCCATAAACCCCATCATGCATTTACCTAATAGCCTAAGAGGCTTAATGTATATGTATGTATTGGAAAAGAAGGACATAAAAGCCATGATTTTAAAGGATTCCCCATAATATGGTTTAATAAGAGGAACCTTGAATGAATGCTCTTTGGCCATTCCTAGAAAGATTGGAAGGGATGATGACAAGGTTGACATAGTCAAAGATCTACTTATACCAAAGGTCAACTTAGGTCTCCTCTACATTAAATATGGTTAGAGAGTCTAATTTAATATAATAAGGATAGGTAAAATGATGGATATTGATAGATAACTTAGAATTAGAAGGTGCAGATGGGGTCAAAGAAGTGAGAGAAGCCATCATATTGGCAAACTTGTTTATAGTGGCTTGGATAATGTAATGTTAAAATGATGCTAAGAGTACATTATATAGTTGCTTATAATCTTTTAAAACATCATTTTTACATTGATAAGAGACATTTATTTGATTAACCATGAGTTAGGAATCACCAAAGTTGCTGATTGTTTTGACTCCCAAGGCTAAAGTACCTTGGAGACCTATCACTAGGGCTTTCTACTTAGCCATATTATTGGTATAATCAAAATAAAGTTTGAAGGAAAAAATAAGAGGTCAAATACCAAGGGGAATAAGGATGATACCATCTCCCCCACCATATTGACATTTTGATCCATCAAAGAACATGGTCATTTGATAAGTGATGTTTTCTTAAGAAAGGGTGGTGATGGACTCCTTAGGAAATTTTAAGGGAGGACAGTTGGTTGTCTGCTAAGGGTGATTTGACCAATTGGTCAGTGACAACTTTCCCCTTTATTAAACTTTTTTGGATGAACTCAAAGTTAAACTCAGCTAAGATCATGAACCTCTTAGCCATACACTAGTTTTGGTATGGCTTAGAGTGCATATACTTGAGTGGGTTGGTATTGATTATGACATAGGTCTTGTGGTTGAGAAGGTAATTATGGAGTTTTGTGGCCATAAATACCAAGGTAAGGAAATTTTTTTTGGTATGGATATACTAAGTCACATATTCTATAAGTGTATATATTATGTAGTAGACAACTTGCTCTTTATGTTTCTCATCTTGATGGGCCAACATTGCCCCTAAGGAGTTGTCGGTGGTGTAAATATAAAGGTAAAAAGGTTGATCTTTTTTAACAGAAATGAGGATGAGTGGAGAAAGAAGGTACTATTTGAGTGAATCAAAGGCCTTTTAATAGTTTTTTTCCACTTAAAAGATACATCCTTTTTTAGGAGGTGGTGGAAAGTTTTGCATCGATCAAAGAGTTAAGAGATAAAGTGATGAATGGATTAGAGCTTCCCCTACAAGCTGTAGAGTTGCTTGAGGTGGGTGAGAATAGGCATGCCAATGATTTATTTTATTTTAGTGGCATAAACTTAAATTCCTTAAAAAGGGATGATAAAGTGAAGGATATTTATTGATAAGACCCCAAAAATACACTTCTTAGGGTTAAGGTAGACATGGTAATGGATGAAGTGATTGAAGATAATATTGAGAATGACCAAATGATCTTTATGAAATTTTGATTTCCCAAGAACATCATCGACATAGTCTTCTATGATTTTGTGAATAAGGTCATGGAAGATGTAGGTCATAACATACTAGTGATAGGGATGACATTTAAGACCTATTTGGGATAATCAATTGGTTGAATGAAATTTACAGATAAGAGTTATTAAAAGGTCTTCTTTGATGAGAAAAAATATACAAGGGTGCATCTGATAAAGTTTTTTCCTAACTATCTTAACATCATAGTTTGTGACTATATTAGGGTGGTGATGGAAGGATCAATTCCTAGCACGTCACTATAAGACCAAACAAATACTATGATATAGTCTTGCAAGGAGGGGAAATCTAGAAGATCCATAGAATTTAATGATTAGCCAATTTTGACAATGCATAGGTTATCTAGAGTACCCAAGTCAATATCCATGGTGGATTAAATCAACATGGTTTAAGTCCCAGGGGGAAGGGATCTATGGATAGAATAATTTTTTGTACTAAGATAGGAAAGAATTAAATAATCATCCTAACACCAAATGGTATTAATGATAAGAGAGTCACCTCCTACCATCTCAAGGTGAGTCAAAGGAATGGTTATGGTCTACCCATCCTTTTGATAAGTTAGGGGTCCAAGGTTGATCATGATTATGAAAAAACATTAGGGGGGATGATGTCAAAATCTTTAGATGTTGATGGTTGAGTGTATGGTGAGGATGGGACTTCCTTGTCAATGATGGTAATGAGAGGAAAGTTTGTTGGTTGTTTAGGTGGAGAAAAATTGAGACCAACTCTTTCACAAGGATTTTGAGTATTTCATAAAGGCAAATTCTATGGTCCATTCTCATAACATCCTAGACTGAATCCCTTCCAAGCACACCTATAGATGTATGTTTTGGTGAACTCTAATTTATCTAAGTAGGATAAATTAGAGGTGAATGGTCAAGTAGAAGAGGAGGTTGAAGAGGCAAAAAGTGTTTGATTAAGTCCCCCATAGATAAGATTTATTTGGAGATTAGGAGGCCCAAAATAAATAGTGGTATTAGTATTAGGGTCGTAATCAAGGTTTTGGTCAAGGTTCTCATACTCATTGGGAGTAGGGAAGGAATCCAAGGCTAAGAGGTGATACTCCCCAAGAGAAAGACATTGAAATGTGGATTAAAAGGGGTCTTGATTGGTGAAAGAAGTGTAATCATCATTGGTTGATGAAGACTTGGTGGTGGGGAGGAGGAGAACATCATTCAGGCATTATGTCATGTTATATGATGTAAAAGTACTTAGGTTAGCTTGTATGGTAACTACTTGACCTTCATGCTCAAATTTTATGTAGCAATGTAGGGTGGATGATACATAATTCATGTAATGGATCTAAGGGTATCTAACTAGGACATTGTAATGGAACTCACCTTCTCCTATGTAGAATGGCTCGAGAAGTTTGTGAGATCCTAAATAAATGTGGAGGATGATGGTTCCTAGAGTTATTTCCATAGTTTCATTAAAGGAATGAAACACTACTATGGTTTTAGACATAATGTTCTCTAGTAATTTCAACTAATCATATGTGTAAGAGGATATAATTCTAATTATATCCCCTTCATTAATCATAACCCTTTTGATGTGGGTTTGGTTGATGTATGAAGTAATTAAGAGAGGAAGATTTGGATCCTGGGGATGAATGAAAGGTATTTTCAAATCTTTAAAGGTAATAAGGGTGGAAAGATGAAGGGCTCTAACAAAGGTTTTTAGGGGGTATGAGTATTTTAGTTGGACCTGTATGGACTATAAAGCCTCTATCATTACTTGGTAGTGATGGGGTGAGGTATTGATTAGTTTATATAAACTCATCTTCATCGATGTTTGGTGAAGTTGCTTTAGAACTACTTTTTAGATTGACTCAAAAGGGTTGGATTGAGAGGTACCTAAGATGGATCTCTTAGTTTTTATAGAAGGTGTGGGTGTTTGGGTTTGGTTGAGTGATTGGGTGGTAAAATAAGGGTATGTCTATGAAATGAACACCTTTGCCTTCCCCTTATCCTTTTATTGGGTTTATGATCATGTGCCCACATAGATTGTATGGATATGGGGAAGAGTTGGGTTAGAGGACTACTTCGGTTCCTCCTCACTCCTGGATGAGAGCATAGGATCAAGTAGGTTTTGGGTGATGGTCTATGGTTCTTGGAGTGGATATAGGGTTATGCATGTATCTTTTGACAATAGGTCATTGTTAGCACATAACTGATGGACTAGGATATGGGTAGCTTTATAGTTTTTTGTATCATGTCCTAACACTATATGGTATGAGTAAATTATATTGTCATAAAACCATGATGGGTTGGGACTATGGGGGTCAAATGGTTTTATGGGAGGAAAATTCAAGACAAAATATTACAATAATCTCTTTAGGATGGCTGAGTAAGACTCAGACAAAGGTGGAAAGGATGTTGGAGTTTTGGTTTTGATTTTTGGGGTAGAAGCCTACTTAGGAGTAAGCTTAATAGTGGGAGTTTTGGGTGGTAGATTATTCTTGGTGGTTGGTGGTTTTGAGGCAAAATTTTTAGAAATATTAGGCTTGGTAGTGGATGGTTTAAAAATAGAAGAGTTAGAAGTAAGATGTTTGGTAGTGTAGAGTTTGGAGGGAGAGGGTGAAAAAAGAATAGGTAGGGGCATAGCTAGGAGAGGAGGCTATGTTTGGGTTGTATTTAGGAGATGTGTTTTCTTAACATAAGGATGAGGTCATAGGATGGAAGAAGGATATGGTCAAAAAATGGAAGGCAAGGTAGAAATAAGTGGCAAAGTTCTAGGTTTTGAGATCCTAGGTGAATCCTCTTTCTTGGTTAGCTTGACTTAGGGTTTATTTTGTGGGATAGGTGGTGATAAATCTAGCTTTAATGGATGGTGAGTAAGGTGATAAGTAGGGATCATACCTAGGTTTTTGATGAACTTAGCTAAGATGGGAGATGATGCTTAGGATACTTTAAGTGGAATTGGTTTGGTTGGTTCAACTATGGCTTGAGGGTTAGAGGTTTTTAATGGTTTGGTTGAGATGATGGTGGGTTAAATATTGGAAGTGTAATGTTAGGTTGATAATGGTTTGGTTGAGGGATCTTGCTTGGTTGGGTAAGGAAGCTTGAGATGGTGCCAAAATGTGGCATGATCCATGTTGGGTTGGGATAGGTAATCCAATTTTTGTACCAGTATATAGAAAGGATTATAGATGGGTTTGATCCCTTTTGTATTGGTATCAAAGGTAAAACCCATGGGTGGAGAGAGGGGAGTGGTTACTTCATCCTTCTCCTCATTTAAAGGATCTAAGGTTTGGGAAGGTGAGTCTTCTATAGGAGAGGTAGGTAAAGTGACATCTTCCTTAGGAATGCTTTCTAAAGGAAGAGTGGATTTCTATATGAAAAAAGAGAAGGATATTGTGGTAATGGTTGCTTGTTTTTGGTATGTCTTACAAAGGAGAGGTTGGTATCTCCACTACCTCAATAAGTGGAGAAATGGGAATAGTTGTTTCCTTAATTTTGGTTTTTTATGGAATATAAGGTGACTCCACTACCTCAATAAGTAGAGGGGAAGGAAAGGTGGTTTGGGAAATGGTTTTCTAAACAATGAGTTCATAAGAACCACATTAATGGTATGAACCTCATGGTCTTAAAAGGATTTCACTCTATTGTTTTCATTATTCATAGAAGGGGCATGATTTGGGAATGGATATTTAAAGATGTCAAGTGATTGATTTGGGGGTGTATTGGTGTTATCCAATAGAAGTTCCCCCTTATCAATCAGACTTTGGACAACATTTGTAAAAATATTGCACCTACTAACATCATGCCTAATGACATGATGTAAGGCACACAATTTGTTCTCATTATACCAACCAGGTAAAAGATGAGAGGAATCAAATTTCTATAGAGGTTTGATAGGTGGGATTTGTATGATATTTATTTTTAATAACTTTTCCAAGACTAAATCATATGACCCCCTACCAAAGTAAATTGTTTTTAGTTATTGCATTTTTAGTTTCTAGTATTTTAATTAGAGGAATTGGAAGAGTTGGTCTGGTTAATAATTGGTGGAGGAGCTATTTTAAGGACAAATACATCATGATTCACTTGTTTTTGGTGTTAGATTTGTTTTTATTGTTAGGTTTAGAGGAGGAAGCATCATTTGATTTGAAGGTGGAATTCTTGTTTCTTAATTTTAATTTCCCCTCATCAATGGATCTGTTCTATAAATTCCATGCAGTGTGAAAGCTTCATCAAAAGTCCTAAAATTCTAAACCTATAAAGTAGAATAAATGTGTTTGGCACAATCTCGAGAAAAAAAATCAATCAACTAAGGTTGGGGAAAAGAGAAAGAGAGTTGGTTTATCAAGCTCCTCCAATGGGATTCGAAATAAACAATGGACTCATCATCAAATTACTAGATGGAGTAAAGATATGTGATGGAAACTTTCTTAGAGATGTTTATGGAAAATTCATCTAAGAAGGTTTGAGTTAGTTGGGAAAAAACACAAGAGGGAGTGCTTGGAAATATAACTATACTAATCTAGTGTTGGAATTGATAAGGATATGGGAAATGTGTGAAGAAGGAGAGCTTCATCATAGACAATCAAATAACAAGAGTGTCTAAATTCTCATATATGTTGTTGAGGGTCTTCTTGGCTCTAAAAAATTAAAAATTTCAAAATTTACCATTGAGGAGGATAAGGTCAAATAGGGACATATGGGTGAATTTATTCATTATAAATTTGGTCGTATGATAAGAGGTTATGAGCACCATAAATAGATGACTCTAAAGTGGTCATTTTATCCATTAACATCTTTACAAGATCTGTTTATGATTATGCACCCCCATAGTTGTAGGGCATATTATGTTGTCTTTAGGTTTGTACAACATAAGGATATCTAGTGGAAGGTTGAGAGGTTGTTACATATTTACATGTGGATATGGGTGGTTGGGAGGAAAGCATGTATGGGTAGGTATATATAGGAGGTTGGGTAGAGGATGGAGCCATATACCCCTATGGGTTAGGGATGTTACCAAGGTTTGGTGTAGTAGGAACCTATTGAGTAATTAACATGGGTTGGGTTGGAGGTATGGTAGGGTTGATAGGTTGAAGATGGGTAGTAATCTTAGTGCTAATGGGTGGAAGGGTAGAAGGTATGGGAACCACCAGGATTTGGAATGGAGTGGAGGTGGGTGGGTTAGAAATAAGAGGAAAGGTGGTAAAACTAGTAGAGGTTATTCCCATGGCAAGTGGAGTATTGATGTTGAAAGGTTGGGTTGCTCTTGTATTAGAAGGGTTATTGGTTGGGGTGGAAGGTGTTTGGGTGTGGGTTGGTTTAGTGGGTTGGTTTTATATGCTGGTATTGCTAGGATTATTTGTAGAAGATGGTGCTTGGGTGACTAAGGGTTGGGTAGAAATGGTGGAAATAGAGGTGATACCTATAAGGTGGGATGGCATACCATAGGGTGGGTCAATACGTGGAACTAAAGTAGAGGTATGATGGGATATGGTGTTAAGGTAATGTTAGAGGGATATGGGGTTGTTATCTAGAAAGGTGGTGAAGTTCATATCACCTTGGGAAACTATTTAAGGGTTATTAGGACTTATAGAAGAATGGGGAGAACTCTCTATATCTATGACGTGCTCCATATATGAAGGAGGAGGAGAAGATAGATGACTAGGAGGTGGATCCTAATTTTCTTGGTTTCATAGTTGTTGCTTATTTAAAACCATGCAAATAGGGGGAAAAGGATGATATAAGTGATCTCATAACTCAAAAGATAAAAAATCAAAATTAAAATATAAAAAGATCTCATGGAAAATAATGTATACACTAATGTGCATTAAAATCTTAGGATATTTTGTTATCTCTCTTTAGGATTATGACTCAATTTTAAAGAATTTATGAAGATCAACTTGGGATTATGGAGTGGGTACTAGAAGAAGATGTCTAAGGATGGTCTCAGGTAGTTAAAGGCTCTCAAGATCTATACTAGAACTTGGTACATAGATTGATAATAGGGCCTACGACCTCACTTCACACACTATAGTGATAAGGGTATCAGGGTCTTAGCTAAAATATATTCAGTTGCTATAGATTATGCTTATATTTCATATTGAGTTGGTTCTACCATTGGTGGTGAAATCCAAGTAAGATAGGAAAGAAAGGTGACTGCTAGGTGATGAAATCCCAATTGGGCCTTATGCCAATATTTTTATGTTTAATTAAATGTGTGGTTTTATTTTATGTGTGTGGAGATAAGTGAGACTAAGATTAATTTACATGACCAAATTAAGGTATGTGAGCTACTCAATATAAGCAAACAATAGCTATAGAGTTAATTTTAATCCAAAAGAAAATTTTGGTGTCTTTTCAAATGAGTAAAAAAAAACTAATGTGCACCTAGATATGATGATGATAATTCAAATCCTAATCCTAGGATGAATACTTTTGATTTTCATAAGTGAAAGTAAAACAAGACAATGTTTACCCTTTTCTAAAAAAATAAAAGAAAACAAGAACTTGCATGTCAAAAAGAAAGAAAGGAGAAAAGGAACATTTAACTTTCAAAAAATAATGCAATGGAAGACTCTTCTCTAATACAACTAAATGTCTTATATCTACAAACCTCATAAAAATCTCAAGGGTCCCACTAGGTGTGCCAAAAATGTTTCACTAAATTTTGCTTTATTTTCTTTAGAAAGAAAGATGTAAAACTTGAAAGAAGGGTGAGGTTAATATAAATTGATATGTTACATGTGCATTGATACAGATGATTATGGAGACTCCTCTTTGTCTAGGGAGGAATGAACTGAAAATAAGAAAACACTAAATAAATAGTTGATTAGTTGGATAGTAGGGTGGATTTCCTAGTATGATCTAGATCCAAGAAGTATAAGCTTCTTTAGAGACTGTCAATCCAAACTTTTAAAATAATTAAGTTCTAAAAATGAAAGATAAATTTCTTGCATAAATAATAGAGGATACTAAAATCAAATACAAGAAATGTTTGAGAAGAAATAAGTGTTTTTGACTAATTATAACAATAAATAATTAAATATCAATTCTAAATAAATCAAATGTGGTTCAGAATATTGAGTGATCCTCTATGATAAATAAGAAGCTCAAAAAGTGGAATTTGGATAGGGTCTTATAGGTCAAATAAATTTTCTATTAAAATTATAGATATAGACCATCAGTGATTAGGGTCAAACCATCGGTGGTTGGGTAACCATCGATGGTTAGTGATCATTGATGGTTAGGAAACTATTAGAAGTTACAAGGGGATATAACTTAGGAAAATAAGTTTGGTTGGGAAGGTTATAGAGAGGCTCTAAAAGGTGAGTGTAGGTTGGGTATTGGTTTTGAGATGGAGGGTGGTGCTTATAAGTGTTTGGTTTAGGGGTTAGGTGTTTAGATGACTGGATGAGACTATGAGTGGTATTGGGGAAGAGAAGAAGTGTTTAGAGTTATAGAGATACAACATAGGAAAGTGGGGTGAAAGAGAAAGTGAAACAAGGAATAACACAAAGAAACTAATTACTAAATCTTGATAAGAAATAAATACTTAACCTTATCATTGATGGTCTAAATAATGTTGAGGTTGGCCAAAAACTTATTGTATATTTTTAAGTAATTTAAATAGAGTGATAGTAGATTAGATATTAAATGATGAGTTGCAACATCACTTTTGATCTCTATCCTAGTCATTGCAAGTAACAAGGATACCTACACAAGAAGCTCTGATCTCTTGCACTAGAAGTTTTGATCCCTTTCACCTCCTCTTCTTCTCTTAATATTGAGTAAAGGTAGTGGTGAAACAAAAGTTTCAACAAGGTGTCTAAAAATATATCTAATTTTAATCCTAGAATGCATTGATTGTGTAGATGGATAAAAAAATTATTAATAAAATATCAAGCTAGAGTTTGAACTAAAGTTAACTCCTCAAGTTGTTAAGGGCAAACCATTAATGGATAGGGTTAACTATGGGTAGTTAAGGGAAGACCATTAGTGGTTAGGGTCATAGTCAAAATGGATAAATTTATCCATTTACACTAATGACTGGTGGGGTAGATGGTCAGAAAATGATCCCAAGGGGGTCCAGGGGTGGTCAAAGGGTTAGTACGACATATAAAACCATAGTGTACAATTTTTTAGTGTCTACACTAATCATAAATAAATAAGTTGGGAATAAATTGAGAATAAAATAGTAACAATTCCATTTTATTCATAATCATATTACATAAGTTTTTCATCAACATAAAAAATTCCTCTCATTGCATACATATGTCATATCTTAGAGTGAAATTTATACATGGGTCTACCCTACCCATTTAGTTATAGATTTAATTACATAAAGATGACTTTCCAATGACCATTAATAATATACCCCTATCATGAGAAGCTATTAAATTAAACTCCTAAGTACCCAGGTTTAGCTACTCCTATAATCTCTCTATGTTGGATCTTCATTTTCATGCACCTAAATTATCATAGACCTGTGTGATATTAATGTTTGACTATTATTCTTTGATGTTAGAATTAAATTTTCCCTAACAATCTCTACTTTATGTGCCCTTTCCAAAATATTTCTCTATTATCCAAGTATTATGTTCTTGGTTCCTCTATGTTTCATTTGATACAAGAGACTCTTGAAAACCTATGCATGGGTTAGCCTATAAGACCATGTTCTTGATTTCAAAATTTAGGGCCCATGGATGTGGAAATGAGACAACTAAGGAAATGGTCATGTTAACCAAGAATTTTTAATTCTATAAGTAAGAACTAGTTCAAGAGAGTAGTGATGAGGATGAGTCTGATGATGAATTTGTAGCAATCATTTTAGAAGAGTTCATGAATGAAAATCATAGGATCAAAGACCTACATACATAATATAGAAACCAAAAAATTCAATAATTTAATTATCCTATAGAAGAATTAGAAGATTTGGAACAACTAGATGAAGATGCTTCTTATAAGTTTGACAAAAACATATTATACATTATTGTTCCTAAACTTGTAAAGTTGATATAGGAAGATCATTAGCTCAATTTCAGCACGGAAACAACCATATCATCATTGGAGGTTATTTAATTAAAATAAAATAACATTGAAATTGGTTATACCTATAAGGAAGAAGAAATGATGGAGTATAAAATTGAATATCTCCCCCTCCAAGGCAACATTACCTTTGATTTGATTGGTAGAAACCTGAATGGTGTAGTGATGGGGGTCCTCATGACTTAAGAAAAACACTTGTACATTTTTGATAATAGGTGGAAATAGACTAAAACTTAGGTATTTTCCACTACATATAAAGATTTAAATCATCTAGAGTAGCCTATTGAGTATGATTTCAACAATCACATGTTTCTCCTAGTAGTAGAGGCAACCAAATCACTAATGAGAAGTCATGATCATGATGGATATAATGAATAAATGGGACTAGTGGGAGTTAGAGGTGATGATAAAATTATAAGGCCATTAAATTTTTAAGAATGGAGACTTTACCTTCTATAGTGTGAAGATGATAAGAAGGATGTTTCTCTATCATTATTATTAGAAAGATAACATCCAATGATTGATCCACTAATTGACTCTCATGAAGAATATTCCTTTCCCAAAATAGGTGTTCTAATCTCTCAGGTATATTTTGATACCCACCCCTATTCCTCATCATAATCTACTATATGGGTAGAGTTATTTATCAAACCCTATTGCAAGTGATTGTTTCAAGTTAAACATAAGTAAATTATTGAATTTAATAATGAAAATTAATATAACTTACATGAGAACATCATATATAATTTTTTTTAGGATAATGTGCATAAATTAAAAGGGAATCATCACCTTAAATACAAATATCATTTAGTAGGAATCCTACCAATCTTATCAAAATATTGAATGTGAATATGTTTTGTATTAGGTGTTTAGCTAGTGAGGACATCCTTTGGCTTGCCTATGGGTAGCTCCTCAAATATTGATTTTAGGACTAAATTGGCCTAGAAATCTCCTGTATATAACTTCTCTTTGATTCCTTTCTTTTCTTTCCAAATTTTAATTATATTTATTCTTTAAATCATTGGTCTATCCTTGTGTTTGTCTATTTTTGATCTAGTTTATTTGTTTTATCCTGCAGGTTCTTTAATCGAAGAAAGAGGAAGAATGGTTTATAGATAGGTAGCTCAAGTGATGTTTTGTTATGTAATCACTCTAAATAGTTTGTGACTTAATATTTTGTTTCCAAATTGGTTTCAAAATCTTAGGTTGTCATGTGTATCCTAAATTTAAATCATGTTTAGATAAGTTTGGGTAAACTATTTCTATTTTGAAGATATTATCTCAAAATAATACACCAAATAATCACATTGAAATGGTTTGTAGGTTTTATTAGATGAACCTATGTAGTTAAGGTCTATGGTGAAAAAACTATAGTTATATCTTTTATTTGACGCATTGGTCCCTAACTCAAAATTGAGATGGTAAAAATAAATAAATGAAATAAAAGATAAGAAATAAAAAATCAACTTCATAAAAACATAATTTTTGGGTGATTTTAGTAACCTCTATTACGGATATAGACACATGGTCAAAATTAGAACAACACCTTAAGTGGGTTTATATACATATTCATCAAGGATATGAACACCTATATGGTAATGGATTAATGTCCATTCAAATGTTCTAAAGGTAGGATTCACTAACCTAATGATTATATCCATAAGAACTAGTTGTTATAGGTTCTATGAGTTAATAATCAATCTATTTTCACACACTAGGTCAATGAGAATGTCAAATTTAGACCTCTATACAATCCCTTCTTTTCCTATCTTGGGTTAATTCAAGCTCCATGAACTATCTCAACTAGAGATTATGGGTTTATATACACATTTATTTCATTCCAAAATACTCAAGATTATTATTTAATAGAGTCACCATTTTTTATTACTTACACAGCTTGACATAATTCTTCATGAATCATGGAACCCCTTTCTGAGCTTCTTGTTATGATATTACTTGTGCTCATGACTATTTGGTCTTAGCACTCTCCATTTGCCTTGTTGGGTTATCTCGGTTTGCATGTAGACCCCTATCATAAGTGATTTTTACAAATTAAACATAAGTGCATTATTGAATATAATAATGAAAATTTACTTAATGTAAATGAGAACATCATCGATAAAATTCTATGGGATTATATGCATAAAGGAATAGGGAAACATCATTATAAATACAAATGTACTTTGGTAGGATCCATACCAATATTATCAAAATATTTAATGTGAATACATTCCATATCAGGTGTCTAACTATTGAAGACTTCCTTTGGATTACATATGGGTAGCTCCTCAAACTCTTGCTTCCAATCCTAAATTATTCTAATAAAATATTATATATACCTTATTTTTCTTTCGTGATTTTATTTATTATTTTAATTTGTCTTCATTTATTTTCTTCTTTGGTTTATCCTCATGTTTGTCTCTTTTTGTTCCAACCTATTTTTTCCTATGGACTTTCTCATTAATGAAAGAATGAGGAAGAATGGTTTGTACATAGGTATATTGAGTGACGTGTTGGTGTGTAAGTACTATGAATAGTTTGTGATGTAATATTTTATTCCTAAATTAGTTTTTAAATATCATGTTGTCATGTGTGTTCTATATTTTTTTGTGTTTGTATAAGTTTGGGTAAACTATTTGGCCTTTGAATATATTCTCTTGAATCGACACACCAAATAATCAAATGGTTTTTGGGTATTATTGGATGAGCCTATTTCATTTGATATCTAGGGTGAAATATCTATAGTTTTACCTTTCATTTTCCATAGTGGTCCCCAACCCAAAATTCAAACAGTAAAAAAGAAAAAAAGAAAAGAAAAGACAAGCAAAATAAAATCAATTTTTTTAAAAATCAATTTTGGGGTGATTCAAGTAACCTCTACTAGGGATATGGACACTTGGATGTAAATATAGTAATCCATTAAGTGGAATTAGATACATCTTCATCAAGGATATGGATGATTATCTAGTAGAAGATCAATGCCCAAGAAAATGTTCTCAAGGTAGGATTCACTATCACAATGGTTGAAGTTATAGTATCTAATTCTCATAGGATCTAAGAAGTGATAATTAATCTACTTACACATATTGGGTCAATGATAATGTCAAATTTGGTCATGTAGCCAATCCCTTATTTTCATATCTCGGATTCAATCATGTTACATGCATTGTCTCAATTAGAGATTATGGGTTTATAGATAAGTTTATATTGTTATAAAATACTCGAGAATATTTTCTAATAGAATCACTATTTATTGTTGCTTACACAACATGCCCCAATTCTTCATGAATCATAGAGCACATTTTTTGTCTTCACATTATTCTCATGATTAGACTCAAAACTAGTTGGTCTCATCACTCTCAATTTTCCATGGCAGGTTGTCTCAATTTACATGTCAAACAAAATATTTCAACCCCCTTTATTAGATGGAACACATCCATGTGTGAAAACTTCATATAATACACTTAGTGTGAAGGTAAAGTCTTGACCTACCAATTTACATTTACAAATATCTCTCTCCTAGATCCTTAGATTTGGTCTAAGGGGTATTTTATTTTCCATGCCATTTAGGCCTCTAAGGCATGTCCTCTTGAGATGACCAAGATTGTATGATAAAATTTCATACTTTGCACTTAATCCAAAAATGAATTTTGGATGCCCTATCAACACTTCATAGATTTTGAAAAATTCTAGAAAAAATTGCTATTTTCCTTAATTAGGCCATTATAGCTCATAAAAAAAATCATAATTTTTTTATACCTAACCATATTTCTAACCTCCAATTAGGTCTTTGGTGTTCAAATTTAACTTTCCCAATGTTAATTAGACTTTTTAGTTTAACCAAGTATATGCTAGATTTTTATAAGTCTAATAGACCTAATCGAGTTTCAAAACCCCAATAAAGTCTAAGGAGTGGTCATTATTAAATTAATTTGATAATCAAGGATTTATTTGATTAGGTCTAGGTTTAGGTATGAAGGATGTTTTACTATTAATTAGGTAAATTTTAGTGATTAGGTCTAGGGGTTGAGTTATCGGTTCTATAATGCTAATCAAAGTTTTTACCCTTATTAGATCTTGTCATCATCAATATTGGAAGCATATTGGTGTGTATGGTTTTTCCCCCATTAAGGTTTTGTGGTTCATAATTCATTTCAATGTAGTATTAGTCAAGGGGTAAATATCCAACTCATTCAGGGATTGTTCCCCCATGGCTTCCCTTCGTTAATCGGCCTTGAATACCTAATTAGGTCTATGGGGTCCCTCCATTTGTTTCTTACTTTTATTTATTTTTTAGGACATAATCAACATAGTGTCATGATAATCTAAAATATTTCATATCTAATTGGGTTTCCCAAGCCAATTAGGTCTTGGGGCCTCCCATTTTGAATTAATAGTTATAATTGGACATTAGAGACTTGATTGGGTCTTGAAAGATTTTAGAGATGCACCCCAATGCTATTTAGGATTTTAAATATTGATTAACAATGAAAGGTTAAAGTTTTTTTAAAATATAAAATTTAAAAATGCATGTGCAATCCTAGAACCCGAATAGTTTTATGGGTGATTTTGGATCCTAGGGTGGTTTTTTGGTGATAACTTATCACTTGGGTTTCTGTTTATAATTTTTTTTGAACTTTTGGAAAGATGACCCTACCATGGATTTCTTGGTACCTTCAATTTATAAAAATTATACATGTTCATGACATTTTTTACTTTTTAATTTGAATTTTTTATTAGGAAGGTTTTAATTGCCAAAATTTAATGATTTTTTATCTTTTTACAAGTTTAGAAATTACACTGAAAGAAAGTGGCATGGCATATATTGGTGGTTGCATTAATGGTGCACAACTACCTTTTGGAGGGAAAGCATTTCCCCATGGATATCTCTTTTTATATGTATTGGCTCATTGGATTCATTCCAAGGATAAACTTTTTCATTCCTCCAAGGAGTAATACTAAGTTAATCATTTGTTTTTACATTTGTAGTGTAATTTATCTCTCCCTCTTTGTTGAAATGTTGTTATGATAGAAATTATTTGGATCACTAAATTGTAATAAAATCTATTTTTATACATAGGTGGATCTACATTTTAATTAAAGTCATGGAATAATATTTTTGTTTCCTAAGCATGCAATATGGTGGATACATATTTCTTTTTCAATTTATGCTTACCTCAAACTCTTACACTATATTTTTTCTTAGTTATGTGAATGTTGGCTAGGAAAGAGATTGAGTTTTTGGGTTGCTTCTAGTCAAGTGGGTCAAATTTACCTCCATAATCATAGGATTTTATTTCATCTTTCCCTCTCTTTTGATTTTTTTTTTACATATTATTAGATCTAGGGTTTGAATGCAATCTATTTTAATGTTTATCTTTATTGTAAGCAATTTTATCCATTTCCATTATGGCATTTTTGAATTCTTGAATGTAATGGAATGAAACTATTTAAAAACTAGTCATTTTATTTGATACGATAAAAATCCTAGTTTTACAGGGACCAGGAACTAGAGTTTTAAAAAGTACAATAAAATAGTATCAAGCCCCATAGGTTGAAAAAAATAAATAAAAAAGTAACACTAGAAGCTAACATTCCATACAAAAGTCAAAACAAAAAAGAAAGTGCATAGAAAAACTAATCTAGGAGATGGGATCCCTCCATATATGCCTTTGCATCCTCAATCACCTTTTCCTATGTGACCTACTTGTTCTTTATGATTCTAGCCCTAGTTCTTTTTCTAGGACCTTATGTATCCTTCTTGGGTAGGATCATTTTAGGTATCTTTTGCATCTTCTCCTTCATAGTGGTCTTCTTGGTGGGGGTTATTAGGGAGAGATTATATGAATAAGTCTTTGCCTCCAGGATATGATACTTTAGGGGGGTTCCTTCAACCTTTGTTGTTTGGGTGAAATATTAGATCATTTTGGCAACCTCCTTGTTCATGGAATTCCAATCTTGGATTGAAATTATTAAACACATCCCAACTTCATGGACCATAGTTTCATTCATCCATTAAGAGTGTTTAGGTTTGATAACAACTAGTTTTAGGGGAAGATCCTTGATTAAGATTTTAGAATTAGGGCTAGCACGAGAAATAATGATTATAAAGTGGTGGTACCTTGAGGTAGGATCTTCATTAAAGGATTCATCCTTATCAAAGGACCCCTCTAGTGGAACCTACCTACCTTGAAGGGTCTTATCATATTTTACTAGTAATAGGATAAGTCCCTGGTGTAAGATTGGATTATCTTTATTTATTTGGTGCATGAGACCAGTGCTCTCTAGGGATTTTAGGAGGTAATAAGGAAGGCTAATTTTTTAACCCTAAAAATGGTTTATTAAGAGAAAGTGAAGGTAAAAAATAATGGTATAATTACGTTAAAGAATAAGATACTTCATTATTTATAGGTAGACTTTAGGCCATTAGCATGGAAGGTCTGACAGAGAAAACCATTTTTTATTTACCTTAATGAACTCATTGGTAAAACAAACTTTTATCAAAGTTCATATTTTTTTATTTATATTTGTATGATTTTATTTATTCATATGACATCCCTATGGCTTCCCCAATCATCTCCTCTATTACCAATATTTGAACACCTCTTACTTCTATAACCCTCTTATTCCATGTTGAAATGAATTCATTTACCAAGTTAGCATCATGGTCATTTATACTCATCATAAATTATTTGAGGCCTCCTTGTGAATCTTATTTCACTCCTTATTCATGCTTATAACTTCCAATCAATAATTTATTTCAAGATGATCCCTCTCCCCACCCATCTCAATAGTAGCTTGAGAGCCAAAGATAGAATCAGGTAGATGTTGCTGAAGCTTATATCTAACTATTTGAAATGAAATTGTAGTATACACTTCCTCTAACACTTTTAAATTAATTATCCTTATGGTGGAATGATGGTAGGTCATAGTTTTTGAAAACATTTGCTTAAGACTTAAATTTTGCACATATGGATGCCATGTCATCATCTTATCCCAATGTGACCTCATTTTGAATAGATGACATGAAATTTTTAGGGACATGGAATTTAGCATGCTAGGTGGATAAAATATGGAGACCTACTCTAATATTAACAAGTAAATCTACCACCCCATTCCCTTCGTAGTATGTGTAAATAACGGAAGAGTGTGCCATATTGCTTAATCTCTACTTGACATCATCTATTCTGGCCTTTATTATGTGGGAATGGTTGGCTTTTCCTTCTATATCATTGAGGATATTGAGGGAATCCATTTCAATGATAATTATATCCATCTTGAGTTTGGAGTTAATATGAATGCCCCAGAGTTTCACCTTAGCTTTAGCCACATGGTTTGTTTGAATTCCTAGGGGCCCTACACAAGCCATGATCAAATTTACCTCTAAATTCGTTATGGATCTTCCCTCACCCAAAAGTCCCATATTTACTCTTGAGGGTCCATCAAATTTGATCTTAACCCATCCTTCAAGTGGAGGATTATGCCTTACATGTTTGTGTATCAAGTCTTTGGAAGGAGACCTGATTTTATGTACTACTTCCCAAATTCTAAAATTCTTTTGGAAAGTGTCTTTTGTTTGAGAACAAACTATAATTTTGGTCTTTTTAAACACTCTAAAACTAGTATCAGAGGGCAAGGTTTCATAGGAAGGATAGGGATAGAAGGATTCACGGATGTTTCCATTGCTTGATAATATCAAGGGTAATGACTATTTTAACCCATGAAAGATTAAATTTGTTCAAAATATATTCAAATAGGCATGAGATGAATAGGCATGAGATAAATAAATGATGGACCCAGTCCTCATATTTTTTACATAATAAGCATCATCTGGGGATAGTGAGCCCTCTTTTTTCCAAGTTTTCCATAGTTAGAATCTTATCTTGAGCATCCATCCAAAAGAAGAAATTTACCTTAAGAGTTAAGTTTTCTATCCATAAATATTTTTGGTAGTTCTATTCATCCTCCAGATTCATATGAATAGCATGTCTTGACGAGACCAAGTACTTTCCACCATCTTTAGCTTCTCACAAAAAATGATCTTCCTTAGGGAACATAGGGATGTGAATTTATTTGATGGAAAAATTGAGATTTTTAATTGCCCAAACCTCTTTAGAATTGAACCTTATATGAGGAAAGTCTTTGATCCCTCATTCTCATCCAAATAGTCTTTGACTTTGGTACCCCATATTTCCTTGAAACCCACACATAAGTTATCCCAAATTCCTTGTGAAGAGATGGGGATAGTAGACATCCACACATCCTCATAGAAATAAATTTTATGCCTATCACTAATTTTACATTTAATTAATTTTATTAGTAGATCCTTACATATATTTATTGATTTATAAAAGGCAAAACCATTAGTTGGGCCTTCTTCCCATAGAAGGTAGTCTTCCTCAAACCTTGTAGATATTTGGCATTGATTATTCTAGCCCATTATCTATCTTATTTCATAATATTCCATCCTATTTTTTCCAAGAGGGCTTAGTTCATGGAATTAATAATTTTGAGTCTTTGTCCCCCATTTGCTTTAGGTAGACAAGCTTTTTTCCAAGAGACTAGGTAAAACCTAAAGTGGTCATTAGTACCCCTCCATAAGAACCTTTTTTTAATTTTTTATATTTTTTATTTCCACCTTGATGGGTATCTAGAAGACTGATATTAATTATATCAAGATACTATGAATCAAGGCTTTAAGTAACTAAAATTTACCTACTTGGGTGAGGAGATGTCATTTCCACCCTACAAGTTTTCTCTAAATTCGATTGATGTGGGGATTCTATAGATCAGATTCCATTTTACCTTTAAAAAGTGAAATGCCCAAATATGTTATCGGTAATTGACTCACCTAACATTCCAAAATTCTTACAATCCTTTTCTACAAGATCACTAGAGTGTTGATGAAGAAAAGGGAACTCTTGTAGAAATTTATGTACTCATTAAAAATAAATTCATAGTTTTTCATAATGGAATTTAGATATCTATCTTCCTCCATTGAAGCTTCTCCTAAGATAATCATGTCATCTATAAATTGTTTATGGATGACCTATTTAGTGTTAAGTGTTATTTAGATACCTTTGATCAAACCTTGCATATAGAATTTCAAAATACTTCTCCCCAAGGTTTTTCTAGTATGATGAAGACATAGGGGAGAGGGGATCCCCCTAACATAGACCCATAGAAGCTAATAAGAAGCCTTTAGGGACTCCATTCAATATTATGGATAATTTGGGAGTAGTGATGTATTTTCATATGTTTTTTCTTAGGTCCTGGTTGAATCCTAATTTATTTAGGATATTTATTAGTAAATCCAAGGAGATTCGATCGTATTCTTTGTTCATGTCTAGTTTAAGTAACATACCTTGTCTTGGGGATTTGGGGATAGATTGGATGGATTCATGAACCAAGATTATTTTCTTTAGTATTTGTCTTCTATCCATGAATGCCCCATGTTGTTCCCCAATAATTTTATCTAGTAGGTGTTGCATTATTTTCACCAAGATAACCCATCAAATTTTGTAAGTTGTATTACAAAGGATAATTGGGAAAAAATCTTGTATATTATTTGATTTTTTTGGAATAAATATAAAAAAATATTGTTTATTTCACTTATAATTGTTCTTGATTAGTATAACTTGCTTATTAATACCTCAACTTTGGTGTGGATAATAATCCAAAAAAATTTAAAAAACAAAGGCGGAATGTCATCAAGACTTGGGGCCTTGAATCCCTCCATCATAAACATAGCATTTTTACCTCATTTATTGATGGGGTTTCAATAAGGGTAACATTGTTAGAATCAAAAATAGCTTTATTGAAGTTATTCAATGTATTTTCCATTAGCTATTCATCAAAAGGACTTTATTTTGTGAGTATATTTTTGAAGAAATTAATTATATGGTAAGATATTTCCTCATATTCTTTACTAATATTGGCATTATCCTTTTGCAATTGAGTTATTTTGTTCACATTCCTATGTCTAGTCATCGAGTGATGGAAGAACTTTGTTTTTTTATCCCCTTCCTTCATCCAAGTGCACCTAGATTTTTATCTATAGTAGGTCTCTTCCCTTGCCTCAAAGTTATGGATTTGGCACAAAATTTCTTTTTCCCTTTGGTAAATCTACTCATTTTTACCTTCCAAAGAGAGAATTTATTTAATTACCATTAATTTTTCATTTAATGCCATTTTTTATAGGAAGATGGCACCAAAGACTTCCTTGTTCTATATAGTTATGTTTGATTTGAGGAAATTTAGTTTTTTGGTTAGAATATACATATTGGTACTTGATACAGGTTCTTTCCACCATTCCTATAAAGATTTGATCAAGTTTGGGTAGTGAAGCCATATGATTTCCAATCTGAAAAGAATGTTCTTTGGTTTTGATATTTTTTCACCTATAAAGATCAAGGGGTTGTGGTTAAGACCAATTCTAGGTAGGGAGGAAAGACTATTGATGTATTAAATATCCTAATTTAAGGAGATCAATAACCTATCTAGGAAAACTTGAATCATATTAACTCCCATTATTCTATTAGACCAAGTGAATGGGTTGACTTTTAGGTTCACATATGCAAGGTCCTCTCTTGAGATGAAATACTTAGAATCCATAATCACTTATGTGAAGTCTATTAGTCCCCCTATTTTTTGCCTAGGAGTAAGAATGCCATTAAAGTCACCAAATATAATCTAGTTCAATCTTTCATAGGCCCTCCAAAAAGAGAGGAGGTTTTTCCATAGTCTGTTTTGAGCATTTTTGGAATTTGGGGCATGAACATTTGATAGAATCAATTCCTCATTATTGTCTTAGTCTTTGAATATAATATAAATCTAATCATTGATCTTCCAAATTATAATGCCTTCTATATGTTCTAGGTTTGAAAAGGCTACAAGACCACCTGAGGCTCCTTTGGAATATGAGGAAACTACACATGCCTTCTTTTAGACTTTATAAACACATAAACTTAATGTATTTCTAGACATTTTAGTTTTTTGGATAAGCAAAATTGTTGGGTCAATTATCTTTCTAAGATTGTAGAGGGTCTTCTACTTTTTAGGGTTGTTCAACCCTCTAACATTCCATGTTAGAAACTTCATTTCTTATCTCTGGTTATTTTAAGGGTTTATTGGGAACCTTTTATAATTTATTTTGTCATTTAAATATTTCAATTGATCATTTAGAGTGATATACCAATTGGTTTTGGGATGATTCCAATATTAGCCTTGTTTTTACCCTTTTCAAGTTTTAGAAATTATGGTGAACCCCTTGTCCTATATTGCATATGGGGTTGGTAATTTACTCAAAGAGAATTGTCCCTTATATTTGGGGGGCTTTGAGATCTTTAGAGGGGAAGATATCACATAATCCTTAGATAGAGGTCTTATTTCTCTATTCAAGGCAACATAAAGTGGACTTTTATGAGCTAAACCCTAAGCTACCTCTGAGAAGGTTCTAAGTTTTAATGGCCAATCTAAACCCAAAGGGTGATCCAATAGGGGTGATTGGGGTGGAGCAGGGGAAAGGTTTAGGGACTATGAATGGGAAAAAGGGGGAGAATATTTAGGGACATTTTCAAGGGAAGGGGGTGATCTAACTTGTGACTAGGTTTGGAGGGGGTGAGAAGGGGCTCCATCATGTGGTCAACAAGGCCTAAATAGCTAGGAAGAGGGGAAGTATACCTGGGGAGTGTGACCTCCACCATTGACATTTGATAGGTGGACTTGGGAAGGGGGATAGATAGTAGAGGGGTATAGGGAAGGTCCTTTGATATGGTTTCTTGGTCACCCTAAGGATCAAATTCCAAAAACAAATCAAGTGGAGCAAAAGAGTTTTTAAAAGAAATATCTGTCAAGGCTCCTATAACTAGAACACTTGGTGAAGCTTTAGGTGTTCTGATATTCAGAGGTTGGTCAGATTTTCATTTTGAATGTGGAACAAATTTATGGGTTCACATGTGATTGGGAGTTATAGGCACCTAATTATTTTTTAGGTAATCCTTTTGTATATGGATCTATATGTTGCAATGTAGGAAAATAATAGCTTTATTCTCATACATGATCTATTGTATCTATTCTCCATATTTGGAATTAATTTTGATCTCGTGGAGAAGTTTTTTTTGTCAACATGATGACATGTATTGAGGATACAACCATCCTTATGTGAGAAGGGTAAAGTTAAATATCAATGGGTTGTTCTATATCTCTAATAATTCCTAGCCAAAAACCTAAATAATGATTTTTTCATATGAAAAAATATAGAAATGCAAGTTTATTATTTTTATTTCCTAAAATTTGTTGAAAACCCTCATGAATGAAACAAACAACTAACATTTCCCTCTAAAATATTAAATGAATATAAAAATGATAAATTTATATGAAATATTTAAAACCAACAAAGACCCCTTGTATTGTAACAATTTACAATGACCAATTCAATTACTTGGTCTATAAAGACCTAGTAGATATAGACCTTGGGGAGATTTTTAGATCTTAATTTTGTAGAGGTTGGAATGTCCCCTCCCTCCTAAGTTGGTGTGATAAATAACCTATCAATAGATTGGTGATACAAGGAGGGTTGGATTGAAATATTTTAAAATTTATCTTGTTTTGGGTCTTTTGTCCCATCCTTTATGCTTTCCCCACCATGTTGCATGTTTGAAATACACATGAACATGTTAGAACTAGGAAATATTAAACTAGTATTCAATGGGAAAATTAAATTTTAGATTTTATAAGAGTTTCCTAAAATGGTATTCTAGTTCATAAGACTAGAAAACTAAAACTTTTAAAATCACCAATGGCTTTTTCCTAACATGATGGAGGTGGCTACCCTATGAACATTATAGGACCTGCTCATGATTTGCGAAAGAACCCTAATAAATTCCACCTTAATTACACACATGGTGGGATTCATATTATATAAGAACACATTTAGGCATTTAAATATGCCATTATCCATACTCAAATCTAATATGAAGACAAAGCTTATCATTTATTTCCTTATTCTTTGGATGAGGTTACTTACAGTTGGTACCTCAACCTATTAGATGGATATATTACCTTGTGGGATGCCTTTGAAAATGCATTTTTTGATCACTTTAGGGTAACCACTGAACCTAATACCTTTTTATATCAATTTTATATAGCATGTAGGGGACCTAATGAACCCATGAGTGTATTTAACATTCAGTTTCACCGTTTATATAAGAGGTTGAAATACCCATTATTAAAAATAAAAGCTATTGTTACTGAAGTATATCTATTTTTTTGGATTAATTTATTTCCATGCTTATACATAGGAATCCTTCCACTCTTAAATCATTGGCATTTAATTACCAAGGATATTTCATGATTGAATAATAATCAATGCCACATGGTTATTGTTGACTAAAATTTGACCTCAAGTCAAAATTGGTCACCCCCTCCAAATTGAAACTTTCATAAGATTGTCATGTGGTCTTTTCATCTCTTATAAGTTCCCTAAAATTATTCATTAAAACCTTATTAGCATTATTTAAGGATAGTTTAGAGAAGTTAAGGTAGTTTCTTATTTTGGTCATATAGTGGTCTAGACATGTCATGGATAGATAAGACTTGGTCAAGTTGTGTCATAGGTTTTTAGGAGCCTCTCAAGGTAATTTTATGTCTAACTCAATTCATACAATCATTTCATTATTTTTTGGAATGTTTAAGGTTTAATAGTAAACTTGAAGGTGGTGAAAATACATGAAAATGCGAGTTTTGGATAACTCCATTGTATGTCAAAGTTACCTGAGTGAAAAATATATACCACACACCTTCCTAGGACCTTGGAGTAGCTACATAACTACCACACTTGTCAAAAAGTTAGAACAAGGTCAAAATCTTGAATTTTAATGCCATCTTGAGGAATTATGTGATTTATATATACTTTTTGAAGTCACTTATAGGTGAAAAGAGTTTAATAATGTCATTTGATATTCCATAGGTTATAAACAAGAATGGGAAGAAGTTTGAAGTCCAATAGTTGTAGAAAACCATCTCTCTCTTCCATTGCTCCATTCACAAGCTCTTGAAGGCCATTTTTAACTATATGTTATAGGTTGTATAGGTAGAGTTGGGGGCTATGATTTTATTAAAAAATTGGGACCCCTGTAGGATTCTAATTTATTTCATTGGTCTTTGGATTGAGATCCTTATCTTTATGAACCATCACTAAGAAGCTAAACTACTTTTTGAAGACTCAAATCATGACATGCTGAGTTTTATGTAACTCCAATGCAAATTATGATCACATGGATATATGAAACTAATTAGAATTAGTTATTATATTTCAATATATATACCATACATTTTCATTCACCATGATGGCATGTATGGATGGTCTTTTAGTAAGAAAGGTTGCTCTTGTGTATAGTTTGAAGTGACTATCATTTTTTTGTGTTTCAAAGCTATCCAAGAGGTATTATGAATCTAGGTGATTATGCATTGAACTATAACATATTAATAATCCATAAATGTCCTTATAATTATTCAAACATTTTTTACTAGTTCAATAAAGGGATCACATCTCCATTCACCTTGTGGACTATGTTCTAGTATGTCTACATAATACGGTGTTTTGAGTGGCTTTGACTATGTAGTTACAAGAAATTGAAATTGTGACTTATTTTCAAGAATTTTTATGCAATGGGTAAAATTATATTTCATTCCTAAAATTCATGTTTGCACTTATCAACTTCTAAGGCATAGAGTTGTAGATCTATAGGTCTGCATACCTATAGGTCTACAACTTCCGTAGAAATCCATGGTGTCAATTGGCTCATGTCAATACCCAAACATGTAGCCATTGTGTTTTTTTTTAATTTGAGAAGTTTCATGGAAAAATTAATATTTATAAGGCATCTAAAGAAATAGAGTTAATGATAAGTGGGAAAGAAACCTAATGCTTCTACTCAGGATTGTGTATGGATAGTGAAGGCAAAAGTTTGACATGTATTGAAAATGATAATGGAGATTAAAATGAAATTATAAGAGACATATAATGAGAATTAATATATTTTATATTATCATGATGTATTTTAAAGAAGGCCAACTCAAACTACATGCTTAAGCTTTTTAAATAGTCACCCACAGTGAGTTGAAGAAATTTGCCTTAAATAGTGAATGTTGGTAGGGTTTGGAGTTTCATGGAATTGAGAAGGTATTGTGAAATAAAAAAACAACCTAATAAATCTATTTATATATTTATAGAGTGATAAGAGAAGTCCATGAAGTTCTAATACATAGTCAAAATTCTCAAAGATGATACCTACAGTCAAAACATAGAGAAAATTGAGAAGTATTATAGATTGTAGGGTCATGGTGGTATGATATTACAAATTCAAAGGTCCAAATATTTAAAAAATTATATCAATTGATTTAGATGTCAAAGAATGTAATGGAGGTCCTAAAATCACTAGATACACTCAGGCCTCTCTAATAGAGACCTAAAGGTTTATTAGTGTGAGCAAGCTATTCAAGCTTAGTGGTATAGGTAGAGTACTTAAAAAGAGTTAAGGTTTGACTCAATAGATGATGGGGGTCAGTAAGTCATGAAGATGAAAAATAAACATGATGGTAGAGGCTATTTTAAGAGAACTAGACTAGGCCTAATCAAACATTCAATCTTTGCCTACTCAGCCAAATCAATCTATAGGTTTGTTTGCTCATAGGAAGTACTTGTTGTTTGAGATGATGAAAATAATATATAAATACTAAAGGATACTAAGTTAGTTCAATATTATTTAATGGTGATAATAGTGTCTCATCAAACCTTCAGACTCAAGCAACAAATTTGGAAACTTTATTCAGTCTCAAATAAATATAATTATATAGGCAAGCCTATATGGGTAGTCAACTGAGACGTGGTAAATTATGGTGATTTTGAGAACCATATAGACCATAAAATTATTATTAAGGATCTGAAAAAACATTTAATGAGGTCTTAGTATCCTGACAATAAATAAAATAGGTAAGTATAGGTAGTTAGGGTATTCTAGGTAGATTAGCTTAATAACCATAAGCTTGAGATAATGAGATGGTTAGAGACATAATGAAATAAAAGGTTGAATATGAAAATTTTTATAAATAGAGGAAGATGTCATGGACCCATGTAAATAATTGGTAATCCTAGAAAAACTTAATAAATCTCCTATAGACCTCAATTTTCTCTCAACCTTCATAAATGTAACCTACCAATCCAAGAGGCTATATTATTTTGCTTGGTATGGAGTAGAGGTTTTTCATGGAACCTTGAGATCCTAGGGGAAGTTATATACCCTTGTGTACTTACACTTTTCAATTTTTCTTGGTTGATTGATGCCCCAAGCTTTATGAATCAACCTTAAGACCTTAAGGCACTTTTAGGCTGCCTAGGAGAGCCAAATTAACTCGATGAGAGAGAGATTAACTTATATACCTTAAAATGGATTGGAAAAACTTAAAAATGACCTAAATAATTTTCAAGTATCATTTAATCATCATCATATGCCACTAGTTTGTACTTTTAGGAACATAATTATATAGAATAGGTCAAAACGGGTTATTTTATGTTATTTGGGAGGTATATACAAGTTATCATATCTTTAAAATTGGCATGGAAAATGGGGAAGAGGTAATCTAACTGAATCACATCATTATTTTGGGTTTTGCATGTGTGATAATGTTGTAGAGTCAATTTTTAGTCTCTTAGTAGGGAGGCCTAATTAAGGCCTAGTTAGAAGAGAGAAATAATAGAAAAGGATATCTCCACTCACTTTCTAATATTAAAATTAAACATGAAGTTTTAAGGACATACTAGGTCCTAGAATATGCCTTCATATTCTTAGTAACCTCCATAACTCTCTACATAAGGAGGTTTGTATCAATTTGTGGTTATAAGAAATGACACGTAATTGGGGATTTTGGTGTAGAAAGAATTCTTGGGGATAGTTTGAGACCTCAAAATGGAATTTTTCATTATAATAGGAGTTTAATTTACCATACATGAATATAGGATGAGATGAAGAAGAAGAATTCAAGTTTTGAAACTTGTATGCAAGATTGGCCTAAGGAGATGAAGAGTCCTCTAGATACCTAGTAAAAAAAGGAAGTGATGTGTCAAAGAAAACATAAAAGGGTAATTTGAGAGGTGTTAATATAATATAAAATTTGTATGATAACCTAAACTAACCATCAAGAAGGCCACCTATCACTCAACAATGCAAAGCAAAGGATAGTTTTCAATAGCTATTCAAGGTATCAAGAAAACATTCTAACTCCTATGCCACATGGAAGGTTGAATAATAGTAATAAGTGAGACACATGATTTTGAAATTATGTTATGTATATTCCATAACCCCCTTTATTTTTGAAACTTAGATGGACACATGTCAATATTCTCCTTCTACACCCCACTCTCCCTCTCTTTATTATTCTCTACATAAGCAGCCACTTTTGGCTTTGTAATGGATCCTCCACCTAAGTATGGTGAAGCTATGATCATTTCTAACCTTTGATCAATTAATAAAAACTTGTTTTACCTTTGCCATGGACTATTTCAATGTGCATGTTAGACTAGTTGATCTTGGTAAGTGATAGATTCACTTCCTTGGCATGTTATCCTTGTTAGCATTCATATTCAGTTGTGAAATTTTTTCTTAGGTCTCTTTAAGTTTTCAAATAAAGTGTGTATGAGTTTAGTGAGTTTTATCATCACTAGTGTCATTGTCATGACATCTTATTTAGTCTTCCTAGCTCAAGCTTACTTTAAAAAACTCCATGAGAATTACTTGTGTAGAAAGGCATATTTGTATTAGTGTCATGTGTACGTTAGGATCTTGTTTGAAGTGAAATTTCAACTTGTTGGTAGTGATTAGTTTACATTTGGTGTATCACTTCATTAAAATAAATTTATTTCATTTTTTCTCTCTCCCTTTTCATTGAAACAAGTTAGTAGCACAGGTCATGACCTCAAATATATATATCAAGGGAGCTAGCCCTTAAATCTAGAGGTTTACCCCTACTTTAGACAACCCATAGGTCTAGGGGTAATCCCATTATTCCACTCAATTTAGAGTAGGCTTGAACTACCTCTTCAAGGGTGTAAAATTGAGTGACAACAATTTTAACATGTCCAGTGGGACCAAGGTTCAAAGTTTTGGAAGAATTATTGGTGTGTTCTTCTACCTATCATCCTTTGGAGGAATTTAAAAAACACATGGTAACTCTAAATGTAATGAGTTGATTCTATAAACCTAAATACCTATTGTTAAAAGTATTTGATAGTATCTTGTGGTTTCATTTGACTCATGAATTTAGGATGGATGGGTATGATGAGAGATTCTACTATATACATCCTTATTAGCCTTATCATGACTCCAATTATGTTACTCAATAGCCCTATCAATATTTTTACCCTCTTTATGAGTCATATTAGCCTTATGGTTAGACTATTTTACCACTACATGACCATGATGTTATTGAGAAACCTATAAACAAGGTTTTAAAGAAGGCTATGAGGAAGGATATAAGGAAAATGAAATTCTTTTTGAAGAATATGTACCTTCCTATTAGCCTCAACATAAAAATAATATGATCAATATCAACCTCACATTGATTCCTTTAGCCTTATCATGAGTCATATTAGTCCTATGGCTATCCTAAATTTTCCTCATAAAATTTAAATTACACGCGTCAGTGGCCTTACCATGACTTTTAGTAGTCAAAATATTCTTTTCCTACTTCAATTCCATCTATTGAAGATCCTTAAGAGTTTTAATATCACTTTGAAGTTATTTAATATCCTCAAGAAGGCTATGAGGAAAGTAAAATTATTTATGAATAATATATCTCTCTCATTTCCCAACTAATTTGTCATGTCTCTAACAGTTCATTTAAAAAACATCCTTTACCAAGCCCATTCATGAGCCATCTACCACACTTACAAATCCATCTCCAAACCATGAACCTATTCATCACCCTCCCACCACATCCCTTCTTGAAGAATAACCTATACTATAGGAAGTAAGTGAAGAGAATCTAGCCATAGTTGTAGCTGATGAAGAAGATAAATCAAGTGTTTATGATGGACAATTCACTATTGGTACCTCCCTTAGTGAAGATAAACACAAATAAATCTTCTTGAGTGAAGAAAGAGATGATCTAGATTAGTTTATAGTTGTCAATTAAAAGGTTGATCAAGATATAGAAGAGAAGGATTTGGAGAGGAACATTATTGGCTAGTTGGTTGAATCTCATGAGCATGATCAAGAGATTGGTTTTGAAAAACTAATATAAAATAAATCTATTGCTAACTACATAGACAAAGATGACTTATAGCAAAATTTTGAGGAAGTATGTGATGAGTTTGAGGCTTTTTAAAAACCTACACCTCATTCTAGTCAGTTAGAATAAGTTCTTGAAGATGCCTTGCTTCTTAAAGGAAAACATGACAACTTCTAAGGTACCATGATTTAGTATTTTCTCCTATAAGTCAAAAGGTGACTATATTTGAGGTAAGCACAAATATCAAGAATGAGTATGAGAAATAGCTTGATGAGATTGCATAAGTTAGTAAGAAGTTTGATGTCATTAAATATTATATGAAGGTCAAATAATAATTATTAGATGAAGCATCATTAGATAAATCTAAATCCAAGGAGTATCATGAAAAGATTTTTGAAACACAAGATGAGTTAAAATTCATAGGTGACATGTTTTTAGTTGTCATTATTTCATTTTAAAACATGCCAAGATGAGTGGTAAGTGTGAAGGAGATGAAGACATAAAGAGAAAGGTTCAAGATAAAATGTGTTTCATTCCCTCCTTCATCTCATGGATCAAGAGATTGTATAAGCTTTCCCTTTGATCCAAGAGGAATAATTTATGTATAGGTTAGTTGTATATAGTTAGTTGCTTATGCTATTATTATATTTCCTAAGTTTTTGATAACATATGTGTGTGTCTTATTATATTTATTGTGTGTGTTTTGAATGTCCAATAAGTTTTTTATGTTATGATAAAATTTTAGTCTAAGTCTAAAACTGAGTGTAAGAGACTCCATTTCCTAATAAGCATACAAGGTGTTAAGTTACAGAGCTAAAAACTTCACTGATGCAAGTAGGGAAGGAGGTTGCGAAGGGTTGCAGAGTGTCAAAGACACCGGCATCAGTCAGGCCAATTGACGTTGGCAGGATAAGGCAGGATAGCAATTGATGTCAATCAGAAGTTAGCCAGCGTCAGCACCCCCCAGGCAGACAGGGACCGACGTCAGTCACCTATGTGGTTCAGACTGAGTATGTTATGGGTAGTTAGCTAACAAACCAAGTGTTTACATGTCAAGGGCCAATTTTAGACTAGAAGCTACAGATCTAATTATTGTAATTAGGTGTCTAATTATTGTTTGCATGAGATCTATTTAAGAGACTCATTGGTTGTATTGTAAACTTGTGCTAGAGAGTAAGAGAGCAAATAAGCTCCTTCAAAGAGAGGAGAGAAATGGTGTGTTCCTCTTAGTGCCACAGTTCCAAGTGTGGGTGCTGGATTAGAGAATCAGTAGGGTTCTTCAGGAGTGTATGATCTTGGTCATCAGGTGAGCATGGCTACAATAGGAGATCTACATGGGTAAGTAAGATCATTGATTTGTAGGTGTATGTGTGTGCAAGGTCAAGATTCATAGGTGTGCAAAACCAGATTGATTTTTAGGTGTGCAAGATCAGAGAGGATATCAACACAATAGGGAGCAGAATCAGGTGGGATCTACTTGGAGTACAATGTGTACTTGTGGAGTGCATGGAACACTTGTGGAGTGCGTGGAGCACAGGTGTAAGGTGAACACCAACTCTGTGTTTGAGTTGGGTGTTGGGACCTAAGAGAGAGAGCTTTAAGGGAAGATTTACTGTTTATGCCCTAGAGGTGTGGGAGCCCTAGAGGTGTGTAAGGAAGAAGAATTGTGGTAGCCTTCTTTGTTGTATTTCCTTCTGAAAGAGTTTTAATATAAGTTGTGTATTGTCTCTCATATCATGTGTTATTTTTGAATTCTAGTTACTTGTGTATTCTAGTTAATTTCTGCATATTAAGTTGCTTGGTAATTAATTGTGTGCTTCCGTTATATTTATGCCAACACGTGGTATCAGAGCTAAGGTTGCAGGGAGCAGGTTTTATGTTTGGTTACAGGTCACTCTCAGGGGTTTTTGATTGAGTGGGAGTAGAGCAATGGCAGATGAAAGTAAGCTAAGAATGGAGGAGTTAAAAATCACATATGATCACTTATGGTCCTATGGAAAGAAAGAGTAGGTAAAAGAATATTGTTGGTTGGTAGCAGATCAGCATGAAGGAACTGAAGATGCAGATGTTGTAGGTGTTATTACACAGGATGCTATGGGAGGTTTCTTGGATAAAGTTGAATCTTGGATAATAGATTTTGTTGCCTTTTTCCATGTAGCCCCAAGGAGAGGAGTTGGTGAGCCTTGTCAAAGAATTGGCAAAGGGGAAGTGAAGCTGAAATTGTAGGTGGTCAACACATGGGTGTTGAAGCAGGTCATGCAGGTCCCAGGTTTGGAGATGTGGCTAATTTCTTTAGAAAGGTTGGGTGATGAGAGATGCTCAAGAACTCTCACAGTGGATACACTTGAATTAGCTGGTGGTAAGAAAATAGGTACTCTTTATCTACTTGTTTATATTATTGATTCTTCTTCTGTTGCGGAGGTGTGGCTTTATAGGCTTGGTCACATGAGCAAGAAGGAGATGCATGTTCTTAAGAGGAAGATTGATATATTTGATAGGCTTAAGAACTAGAAAGCCTTGGTGTTTATGGAGGAGATGACAGATAGAGACCAGTGGATGGGGCTGGATACTTCTATGCAGGGTAGTTTGGACATGGGTTTTGATTCAAAAGAGCTTGTGGGTAAAAAGTCATCACTCATAGGCGAACACAGGTACCAGCATCGATAGGAAAACTGATATCGGTAGTAGGTAAGACTGATGTCATTTAGGAGGACTGATGTTGGTAGTAGGGGACACCAACATCAGTAGGGTTGGTAGTTAGGATAGCTGCATGGAACTGAGGTCGGTTGAATACAGACTGTGTGGTGACCGAGGTCGGTCACTGTAATGGATTTTAGATAGATAGTAAGCTGTCAAGGAGTCTCAAATGCCCATATGGAGGATTGAAGGTGGTAGGTAAGCCTCAAATTCATTGTTCCTATTCTTTATACTAGTTGCTGATTGTAGAGTAGGAAGGATCCAGGAAACAGTGGGAGCATGGCAGGAATATAATGCAAAACCAAGTGGGAGATTTGGTAGGGTTTTCAGTAGGTATGAAAAGCATAGAGATGAATGGATACCTTAGTTGAAAAATAGAGAGAATGGACATGTGAGATGGAAGACCAGGGCATATGGTCTTGAGGAAGCTACAGGACAGTGGTACAGGTTTTGACAAGTGGATGACAAAGCATGGCTTTAGTCAATGTCAGGGTAACTACTATGGTTTGTCTTACTAGGTGGATGATGGTCATCAAATTATCTTGTTACTGTATTTGGATGGTATGTTTGCTAGTAGGTTTGTACATATAGGGTTCTGCTGAGCTAAGGGTAAGATTAGTTCAGTGGTTTGCTATGAAGAATTTGGAGTAGTGAAATTCTTTGGCATGGGAGACATGGAAGATCATAGGTTGATTTTGTCTCCAGTGGGAGTTGATGTGAATTAGGTGTTGGTGAGGTTCATTACACAAGATGCAAAATCAGAGCACACCAAGGGCCAGACAGTTTAGTGCTTGAAATCACATGAGGTCTGGTATAGGCCTGAGTTTGCCCAAGCAGTGGGTGTTGTCAGAGAGTTAGGAGCCAATTCGGGGAAGTGGATTCTCAAGGATGTGAGAGGGACCAATAGCAGGGATTCATGTTATGTAGGGTCATGACTTCACTACATGGGTTTGTAGGTTCAGATGTGGCAGGTTACTCAAATGACAAGAGGTACACCATAGGTTGTGTGGTGGGTTGTCTTCAAGATTCATATTGAAGAGGGATACAAGCTAGGAAATAGATTAGATGGGGTACAGGTACAGGTACAGTGTAGCTATTTATCTCCAAGTGGGAGATTGTTAGGTTGTGGAGCTAAAAGCTTCACTGATACAAGTAGGGAAGGAGGTTGTGAAGGGTTGTGGAGTGTCATAAACACTAGCGTCGATCAAGCCAATCGACATCAACAGGATAAGGCAGGATAGCAACCGATGTTGGTTAGAAGTCGGCCAACGTCAGCACCCCCTAGGCAGATAGGGACTGACGTCGATCAACTGTGTGGTTCAGACTGAGTATGTTATAGGTAGTTAGCTAACGAACCAAGTGTTTGCATGTTAAGAGCCAATTTTAGACTAGAAGCTGTGGATCTAATTATTGTAATTAGGTGTCTAATTATTGTTTGTATGAGATCTATTTAAGAGACTCATTAGTTGTATTGTAAACTTGTGCTAGAGAGTAAGAGAGCAAATAAGCTCCTTTAGAGAGAGGAGAGAAATGGTGTGTTCTTCCTAGTGCCATAGTACCAAGTGTGGGTGTTGGATTAGAGAATCAGTAGGGTTCTTCAGGAGTGTATGATCTTGGTCATCAGGTGAGCATGGCTACGATAGGAGATCTACATGGGTAAGTAAGATCATTGATTTGCAGGTGTATGTGTGTGCAAGGTCAAGGTTCACAGGTGTGCAGAACCAGATTGATTTACAGGTGTGCAAGATTAGAGAGGACAGCAACACAAAGCAAAATTAGGTGGGATCTACTTAGAGCACAGTGTGTACTTGTGGAGTGCGTGGAGCATAGGTGTAAGGTGAACACCAACTCTGTGTTTGATTTGGGTGTTGGGACCTAAGAGAGAGAGCTTTGAGGGAAGATTTACTATTTATGCCCTAGAGGTGTGGGATCCCTAGAGGTGTGTAAGGAAGAAGAACTGTGGTAGCCTTCTTTGTTGTGTTTCCTTTTGAAAGAGTTTTAATACAAGTTGTGTATTGTCTCTCATATCATGTGTTATTTCTGAATTCTAGTTACTTGTGTATTCTGGTTAATTTCTGCATATTAAGTTGCTTGGTAATCAATTTTGTGCTTCCATTGTATTTATCCCAACACAAGGCTACTAGTCCATTAACATTATAGGCAGCTACCCTTGTGAATCTTTAAGAATGTTGACCAAATTTTGACCTCAAGTCAAAATTTGTCACCCCTTCCAAATTAAAAATTTAATAAGATTATCATTTAGTGTTTTCATGCCTTATATGGTCCCTAAAATTCTTCATTAAAACCTTATTAGCATTGTTTAAGGTTAGTTTGGAATAGTTAAGGTAATGTCTTATTTTGGTCATATAATGGTCTAGACATCTTATGGAGAGATAAGGCTTGCGAAAGTGGTGTCATAGGTTTTTAAGAGTCTCTCAAGATCATTTTATGTCTAAATTAATTCATATAAGCATTTCATGATGTTTTGGAATGTTTAAGGTTGAATTATAAATTTGAAGGTGGTGAAAATACATGAAAATGTGATTTTTGCCTAACTCCAATGTATGTAAAATTTATATAAGTGAAAAATACATACCAAACACCTTTAAAGTACCTTTTATAAGTTACACAACTTACACACCGATCAAAAAGTTAGAACAAGGTTAGAATCTTGAATTTTAATGTCATCTTAAGGAGTTAAAAAATTTGTACGAAATTGTTAAAGTCACTTGCAAGTTAAAAAAGTTTAATAATTAATTTTTAGATTATAAAGGTCATAAATAATCATGGTAATAATTTTAAATTCCAAAAATTATAGAAAACTATCTCTATCTTCCATCGCTCCATTCACAATCTCTTGAAGGCCATTTTCAACTACATGATACATGTTGTATAGGTTGAGTTAGGGATTAATATTTTATAGAAAATTTGGGACCATATGGGCTTATAATTTGTTTAATTGGTCATTATATTGATATCCTTAGCTATATGAATAATTACTAAGAAGCTAACCTACTTTTTGAAGACTCAAATCCCTAAAAGCTGAGTTTTGTGAAACTCTAATGCAAAATATGAGACCATGGATGTATGAAAAAAATTATAATGATATATAATAGGTATTTATATGTACCATAAACTTTCATTCACCATGATTTAATGTGTGGATGGTCTTTTGGCAAGAAAGGTTACTCTTGTGAATAGTTTGAAGTGATTGTCAATTTCTTATGTTTCATATTTCTCAAGGAGGTATAATGCATATAAGTGGTTCTAAATTTCCTTATACCATATTCAAAATCCATTAATGGCCTTTTTATTATTCAAAAAAAAATTACTAGTTGAAGAAAGGGGTCACATTACTATTCACTTTATGGATTGTGTTCTAATATGTCGGCATAATAGGGTGATTAGAGTGGTTTTGGATATGTGTTCCAAGAAATTGAAGTTTTGAATTCCTATTAATCATGTTAATGAAATGGGTAAATTTATACTTCATTCATAACATTCATTTTTTCACTTCTCAACTTCCAAATCATAGAGTTGCAGACTTATAGGTCCGTAGACTTGTAGATCTACAACTTCAATATAAATCCATGGTGTCAGCTGGCTCATGGTTGAATTCCAAATAATGTAATCATTGTTATGGATTAAAGTTTAAAATTTTCTTGCAAAAATTAATATTTCCAAGGAATTTGAAGGAAAGAGATTTGATGACAAGTGGGTAAGAAACCTAATTCTTCTACTCATGAATGTGTGCATAAACAATGAAGGTAGAAGTTTGAGATGTATTGAAAAGGATAATGGATATTGAAATTAAATGAAGATATAACTATAATTATAATTAATAACTTTAAAATTATCATTATCTATTTGAAATAAGGCCAACTCAAACTACATGTTCAAACTTTTCAAATAATCACCTACGTCTAGTTGAGTAAAATTGCCTTAAACAATGAATGTTGGTTAGGTTTGGAGTTCTAAGGCATTGAGGTCTTATGACATCAAAAAATAGCATGATAAATCCATTTATAGATTCATAAAGTGATAAAATAAGGTCATGAAACTCTAACACATAGTAAAAAATCTCAAAGATGACACCTATAGTTACAACTTTGAGAAATTGAGAAAAAATACTATAGATTGTATGGTCATGGTGGTCTAAGATTACAAAGTCAAAAGGTATAAATATTTTAAAAATTATACTTACTCATTTATATTTCAAATAATGGAATGGAGGTCTTAGAAACCCTAGACATACTCAGACCTCTCTAATAATCACCTACATGTTTGTTGGCGTGATGAAGCTATTCTAGGCTTAGTGGTATAGGCAAAGTACTTGAAAAGAGTTGAATTTTTGACTTAGGAGATGATGGGGGTAATTAATTCATAAATATCAAAAGGAAACATGATGGTAAAGGCTATTCCAAGAGAACTAGACTATGCCTAATCAAATATTTAAGCTTTACCTACTTAGCTAAAGTAATATACAGGTTTATTTGCTCATAGGAAGTTCTTGTTGTTTGATATGTTGAAAATACTATATAAATATTGAATAATACTAAGTTTGTTTAATATGATTGAATGGTGATAACATTGTTTCATCAAAACTTCAGACTCAAGAAACAAATGTGGAAGCCTTGTTTAGTCTCAAAAATGCCTAATTATATAGGAAAGCCTATATCGGTAGTCAACTAAGAGGTGGTAAAGTGGAGTGAATTTGAGGACCATAGATACCCTAAGAAGATGATGAAGGGTCTGAATAAACAATTCATTAGGTCCTAGAGTCCTGATAGTAAAGAAAATATGTAAGTATAGCTAGTTAGGGTATGTTAGGTAGATTGGCTTAAGAACTTTAAGCCTTAGCTAATGAGATGGTTAGAAACATAATGAAAGAAAATGTTGAATATGAACATTAGTATAAGTATAAGATTATTTCATGGACCCATGGAAGTTATTGGTAATCTAAGACAAACTTAAGAAAGCTCTTACAGACCTCAATTCTCTCTCAACCCTCACTAATGTAGTCTAACAATATGATAGTCTATCATATTTTTCTTGGTATGGAGAAAAGGTGTTTCATGATACCTTGAGATCCTATGGTAATTTAGGTACACTTGTTTTCTTAAACTTTGTGGAATTGGTTGGCTAATTCATACACTAAGCTTTATGAATCATCCTTAAGACCTTAAGGTACTTTTAGGCTATGTAAGAGAGCCAAATTGATCTGATGAGAGAGAATTGAACTTGTATGCCTTCATATGGATTTTAAAAACTTCTAAACATCCTAAAACATGTTTAATAATCCATTGATCATCATCCCATGCCACTATTTTTTACTTTTAGGAATAAAACTATAAAAACTATGTAAAAAAGGGTTATTTTATGTATTTAGGAGGTCTGTATATGCTAACAAAACTTAAAAAATAGAATTTATAATGGGAGGAGGTCATATAAATAAATCAAATTCTTATTTTTTGTTTTTAATGTGTTATAATCTTATAGAGTTGATTTTTAGTCTCTTGGTAAGAAGGCCTAATTGAGGCCTAGTTAGGAGAGAAAAACAACATAAAAAGATATCTCCACTCACTTTCTATTCCTAAAATTGAACTTGAATATATAAGGACATATTGGGTCTTATAATATGCCTCCATATTCTTAGTATCATCTGTAAAACGCTCTACATAAGGAGGTTTGTATAACTTTAAGGCTACAAAGAATGAGGACTAATTGGAGCTTTTGGTGTAGAATGAATTATTGGGGCTATTTTGAGACCTAAAAATGCATTATTTCAGGTATAATATGATTTTAATAGACCATACATGAAGATAGGATGAGATAAATAATAACAATTCATGTTTTAACACTTATATGCAAGAATGGCCTAAGGAGATGATGAGTCCTCTAGACATATAGCAAGAAAAGGAAGTGATGTGTCAAAGATAACCTAAAGAGGTCAGTTGAGAGATGTCAAGAATGGATAAAATGTATAAGAAAACCTAATATGACCATCAAGAAGGCTAATTGTCACTCAAAAATGTAAAGCAAAGGGTAACTTTTAAGAGCTAGTCAAGGTGTCAAGTAAGTATTATAACTATTATGCCACGTGGAAGGTTGGATCATCTTCAGGAGTAAAACATAAGGTTTTAGAAATCTGATATGATTTTTCCATAACTCCATTTATTATTTAAAATCACATGGACACTTTTGAATCTTCTCCTTCTATGCCCATATTTCTCTTCATAATTCTCATATAAGCAACTAATTTTAGCATTGTAATGGATCCTCTACCTAAGTATGGAAAAACCCTTCTCATTTTCAGCCTTTGATAAATGAATCACAACCTAGTTTTCCTTCTCCATGGACTATTTAAATATGCATGTTGGACCACTTGATCTTGCTAACTGATAAATTCACTTCCTTGGCATGTTGTCCTTGTTAGAATTCATATTCAGTTTGGAAAGTCTTTTTTTAGGTCTTTTGAAGGGTTTAAATGAACTTTGTATGAGTTTAGTGAGTTGTCTCTTCACTAGTGTCATTATGATGACCTCTTTTTTAGTCTTTCTATCTCAAGATTACTTCACAAACCTCCATGAGAATTAATTATGTAGAAAGGCAAATTTGGATTAGTGTCATATGTAGGTGATGCTCTTGTTTAAAGTGAAATTACAACTGGTTGGTCATGATCAGTTTACATTTGGTTCATCACCTCATTAGGATAGGTTTATTTCATGTTTTGTCTTTCCCTATTCATCTAAAAAAAATAGTAGCATAAGTGATGATCTCAAATAGATATATCAAGGGATATAGCCCTTCAATCTAGAGGTTTACCCCTACTATAGACAACCTACAAGTATAGGGGTAATCCCATTGTTCCACTCAATTTGGAGTAGACTTAAACTAACTTTACAATGGTGAAAAATTGAGTGATAATAGTTATGGAACTGAATTTTTTATTTGTTAGGAAAGTTTGGTGTTTATACCCAAAAACATTTGATTTAATCACTTATAATTCAATTCATGGACTAATTTTTAACCTATAATCAAGTATTACATCAAGCATATAACCAGCCAAACCTCTTTGTTACCATTGAAAACCCTAATATTGCATTTAATGTATGTAATTATGTTAATTTAGAATTTTAATATTAAGTTGTTCTACCTTGTTTTAGTGATCAAGTGTCATTTATTGTAGGAGAATCTCATAAATTAATGCATGGTTTGGCCTATGAGACCGTGTTCACAAGTTCATAATTAAGGGCCCATGGATGTGGAAATGAGACAACTACTAAAGTATTCATGTTGTTTGAAAATGTTCCATTTCATAAGAAATTACTAGTTTAATATAAAGGTGATGATGATTTTGATGATAAATTTACAACAATCATTTCAAGCAAGTTCAAGAGTGAAAATTAGAGTAGTGAAGAGATATGTAAATAAGAAAAGAATAAAAAATACCTATAATTATCCTATAGAAGAAGTATAATAACTAAAGTAACTAGATGAAGAAGATGCATCCTATGCATCTAAAATACACATAGTATACATTGTTATTACTATAGTTTGAAATATTATTTAGGAAGATAATCATCTAAATTTTAGTA